>PVKE010003005.1:0-76248 GCA_004027555.1 Craseonycteris thonglongyai
TACACTGATAAAATTTCATTGAAGAAAGAATGTCTCAATAGCTATTACTCCCATAGTTCTGATATAATCATTGATGTTATGCTTTCAAATTTTGACCCAAATTCAAAGAAATAAATCCCCATTCTTAAAGTGTTTTCCAAAAAAGAAAGCTACCGGTATACTTTGAAACCTTCAGATATTAAGATTTATTCCATGTTGCTAAAATTAAGTACTTATTTTATTTTGAGCCAAACATTTACTTCAGAACATCATCAAGGATATCACATTTTCTTCCTCAGTTATTGGGCTTCTTTATGTCAAATGAACTTGTTTCTCTCGGTAATCTTATAATCACAGTATCATGAGACATGAAATCTAGAAGACACCATGGATGGTGATTCCCTTATGAGATAGAAAGGCACTATATGCAAAAATGGAAAAATAAATTATTGCTACTTCCGTTTACAGCTAGAGAACATATCACTGTTTTCAGGAGTTAGCTAATCCATTAATATTTTTCAGTGCTTTTGGATCACTAGCAGAAAACACTGTACTTAGTATTTTGAGAAATTTCAAGGGAAGTGAATGATAGAGGTAGATGAGATGCGATAGAAAACCCAATGCAAGGAGATTGCATTATCATTTTTGTACACAGGTGTTTGGGCAGCTGAATTGAATTTAGTTTCATAGAGGATTGCTGTGTAGTAGCAGGTTGCTATAGTTGCAATGGGCACTAAAATTTGCAAGGGAAGTTTCTTTCCCTCTTTTTCTTTTAATATTTTATTTTATTATTTGAGAGGTGAGAGAGACAGAAGCTGGGAGAGGGGCAGAGCAGTGTCCATAGTTTTATGTCACTAGTCGTGACATAGTTTTCACGCAGGTAGATGTGGTGTCATGCTGGGAAGGAATCAAACCAGGGGTGCAACAGTTCAGCATATGGGGCTGCATGGGCTGAGGGAAATCGAACCCTGGACCTTGTGATTGCAAGCCAAGTGCTCAGCCACTGAGCTATCCTGGCATCCAGGTTCTTGCCCTCTTGTACCTTAATGTTTGGTAGTGCTGAAAGATACACAAACAAATAAGTGCATTAGTATAATAGGTCCTGGGTTGATAAATATTTTAGTAAGACAGAAGAAAAATGGCAGGAAACGAAGCTAGAGGAGGAAGGCAGTGACCGTGGGGATAAAAAGAAGAATAGAGATTTGTGAGACATTTAGGATGCAGACAACGAGAGTTGGTTACTAAATAGATGTGGTACGCAAGGGGGAAGAAGGCATCTAAGATGATCATGGTTTATTTGGGTAAGTGGCTAAAGGATCCTGTCACCAAACAACAGAGAGAATACCAAAAAGTTGGAAAATGAGTGGCATTGGAGGTGGAAAAATGAGTTTCATTGTTTGATATGCTGACTTTGAGATGTCTGTGGAAAAACCTGTCAGACGTTCCAGAAAGATCTTTGGAAATACATAACATTACTAAAAATAGATATTTAGACTACAGAAGATGACTTGGGCACTTACAATATATAAGGCATAATGCAAACAGTGGACATAAATTAGGTTATCTGGGAAAAGAGTGTAGAGAAAATATTTATCCATGAAAGAAATACCTAGAGAAGATCAAAATTTGAGGGTCTAATAAAAGTAAGTGACATTACAAAAAGACCGAGAGAGGATGGTGAGAAAGATAAAACTCATCTGTGTCCTCTTGCCTCCATGGCTGATATGCTAGAGCTCCGTGTGCCATAGAATAATGCCTCTCCATTATTCCACGTTGAGTGGGCAATTAATTAGAATAAACCAATCATGGAAATTCACCTTGGCCAGTGAACATGTGAGGCAGTTCTGGTTAAGAAGAAATAGGGGAAGTCAGAGGGCTGCAATTGTTTTGGTTGCTCCTCCAAAATAAACTCAGCACAGAGGTTTGTGTGTTTTCAGCCCCTCAAGGAAGCTGTCTGAGGATAAGATGGTTATAACTCTGCCATCCGTCTTGAGACTCTGAAGTAACAGGCACGAAAGTGACAGCCAGCAATTCACTAATGGCAGCAGAGGAGAAATAAAGAGGCACGTGTGGGGTTTTGCTACAAGCAAACCTGCAAATGTGTGCCTCTGCCTACTGTTTATGTGATCAGTTATACCTGTTATGGGCTGAACTGTGTCTCTCCCATGCCCCCCAACTCTGATTCCTTATGTTGAAGCCCTAATTTCCAGTACATAGGATCTTTAGGAAGTAATTCAGTTTAAATGAGGTCATAGGGGGAGGTCCTCATCCAGTAGGACTGGTGGCCTCATAAGAAGAGGAAGACAGATTTCTTTCTGTTCCTACACACATCCAAAGAGATGTCCATGTGAGGATATAGTGAGAAGGTGACCATTTGCAAGTCAGAAAGAGAACCTTTACCAGAAACTGGATTGACTGCCACCTTGATGCCTCCAGAACTATAAAAACATTCCTGTTATAAGCCACCTAGTCTATGTAGCTTGTTATGGCAGCTCAAATTGACTAGTACAGACCATATATATTGTTGAGAGAGAGAAGAAGGAAGAAGGAAAGAATGAAGAGGGAGACAGAGGGATGAAGGGACGAAGTCAAATTAGGAAAGAGTGACATGGAAGTCAGGAAAGAGAGATTATTTCCCAAAGTATGAAATGGTCTAAAATCTCTAAAGATATACAAAGATCAAGTCCAATAAGATTGGAAATAATTTCAGAAGATCATTGGTGACCTTCACAATTCAGATGATGTGGACTATATTCACATGCTACTAGGATAAGAAGTGAACAGGAATTGAGCAAATGAAAACAATATTGACAATATTTTCTAGCAGGTTAGTTGAGAAGGAAAGGTAGGGAGGTATCTAAAGAGTTGCACAGAGAAGGAAGAGTTTATCTTTAGAAAAGAAAAATTTAAAAATTTTTATAGGCAGATAGTGCAGCAGGTTGAGCACTTCCCTTGCAGGGGCGAGCTCCGGGGCTCGAGTCCCGGCCCCAGCCCAGGCAGACCCATGTGCTGAACAACAGTGCTGCTGACAACCACTGGGATGGCGGTGAAGGTTCTCGCCCCGAGTTCGGTTCCCACCTCGTGTGGCCTCACATCCACCTGTGTGAAATGAAACTATGTTAAAAAACTAATGATTACAACTATGGAGACTGTGCCGGGCTCTCCTCCGTTCTCTTTCTCTGTCTCTCTCTCTCACCTCTCAGACAATAAAATAAATCTTTTAAAAAATAATTTAAAAAAATAAAAATTTTTATAGGAAGAGGGTCAAGAGTTAGTAAAGCAAGAAAGTCTGAAGATAGAGGGAAAAGAACATTATTTATCGGGTAAATCTCTAAGAAGGTGGGAAAGGGTAGGCTTAGAAGATTTTGACTTGGAATAGCCAGAACACATCATTCTTAGATTGTGAAGAGAAGCGAGGAGTGTGTTATATAAACAAGAGGAAGAAATGGGCAGCAGAAGCTAGAGAGTTGATATTAGTCTTTGGACTAAAGAGAATATTTTTGCAGAGAATGAGGGGGCGGATGTTAGCTTGGAAGCATGAGTGGTCACACTCTACATCCTTGGACGTGCTTAAGCAGCTGCATCTTAGCTGACTGAAGAGTGGATTTAGCCCAGGAAGGCGACCCTGTTAAGTCATGCATCTCATTGCATCCAAGTGAATGACAGACCGTTGGAGTTGTTGCTATAATTAGTTTAAAGTACATGCCACAGGGCCTTATCAGGATTTGTAGTGATCCCAGGAGATGTGTGGCTACATCCATAAAAAAAGTGAAAGATGAATCAATATGTTGACAATGAAGAGGTAATTTTTGCAGGGTTACTCTTTAAAAATGAATTGTGTCTCTAGGATTTGATATCTTGTGACTTGATCCTATCGGCCCAAGATCTATGAAATGATAAACATTAAAAAAAAATTAAATACAGGATGGTAATTTGGGCATAATGTGTATTTTTCTAGCCAGCTGGCTCATGTCGGCCACTTGCCTTGGAGAAAGCAGGGTCCTGTCGCTCTTGGTAGTACACTTAGGAATGGTGGGCAGTGTAGTAGTCCTTAAAAGAGATCTTGGGCTGCTTGATCGAAATATTACAAAATAAACATGAGAACTCAGCATATTATTAACTGTTATTTCCTATTGATTATTAGCCAGCAACCACCACCAATCTGGGTCTCTTCTCCTTTTGTACCCATTGTACTCACTTGGTTGTTTAGTGCCATGTGGATAATCACACCAAAACAACAAACATTATTTTATTATTTCTTCTCATTGTTCTGGTGTTGACTAGACTCCGTTAGGCAATTCTCACTCAAGGGCTTTAATGCTGTGGCAGCAGATGGCGTTTGGGGCTACAGTTGGCTTGTGGCTCACCTACTTATGTGTCTGGAGGTGGATGTTGGCTCTTGGCTGGGACCTTCTGGAGCTTTAGCCGGAAGGAAACCTTTGTGTGGTCCTGTCACTTCTTCATAGCACAGTGGCTGAGTTTCAGGACAAATGTCCCAAGAGGACCAGGTGAAATCTGTATGGCCTTTTATGCCCTTGCCTTGGAAGTTGCATAGCACCAATTCTGCAGTTGTCACAGGCCCACCAAGACTCTAGGGGCAAAGCAGTAGCTCCAGTCCTCTGTGAGATGTGTCAGCATCACACAGGAAGAACACAAGTGGGACAGGAGCTCTCATTGCCGCCATCTTGGAAAACACAACCTGCATTCCGCGTGAATATGGCATGTCACTGCCTAGACTGCAGTCTTAAAGCAAAGTCTTCGCATCTCTTCCAACCCTACTCTCTCCTTTGGAGATTGTTTTCTTTGTGGGCCTCCTAAGGGTGTCTGCTCAAGCTATAAATGGCACCTACATGTGTCATCTGACAAGTTAAGGCTGGGATCATTTCTTGTCAGAGAGTTTAAAAAAATAGAACTTAATTTTTAGATCAATTTTAGGTTCACAGCAAAACTGAGTGGAAGACGCAAAGATTTCTCATAAACTTTCTGTCCTCACACATGGATAGTCTCCCCTCATTCTCAACATCCTGCACCAGAGTAGTATGTTTGTCACAACTGATGAATCTACAGGGCACTGACACACCATTATCTCCCAAAGTCCATAGATTACATTAGGGGTCTCTCATGCTGTTCTATGGGTTTTGACAAATGTATGAGATATAGTCAGCATTATAATATACTGAATAGTCTCATTGCATTAAAAATCTTGTGCTCTGCCTACTCTTCCCTCCCTCCCCGGCCCCTGGCAACCACTGACACTTCCTAACTAAAGCATACTGGCTCTTCTTCCTGCCTCCAGTCTTTATGGTACATTGTTATCAGAATCATATTTCCTTAAAAAATTCTGAACACATTTCTCTCCTGCTCAAATCCTTCCATGATTCTCCACTGTAAATAGATGAAGTAGAAATGCTTCATTTTTAAAAAAGCTTTATTTTTATTGTTTTTGACAGAGAGAGAGAGAGAGAGAGAGAGATACAGAGACAGAGACAGAGACAGAGAGAAGGGGGAGGGCCCACAACAGTCTCCATAGTTGCACATCATTGGTTTTTCCACATAGTTTCATTCCACAGGTGGGCGCGGGGCTGTACAGGGCAGGGACTGGACCGGGGTCTCACCCTAGTGAGAACTGAACTGGGGGCACTCCCCATTTCAGCACATGGGTTTGCACGGGCCGGGGCCGGGATTCAATCCTCGGTCCCTGGGGCTATGAAGTGAGCGCTTAACCCACTGAGCTTCCCAGCTTCCCCTCTTTTTTTTGGTTTTTTTTTGTTCCCATGTTACAATAATTAAAGAAAAATCAACACATTGGCAAATAGTGAGCACTCAGTAACTAGGTTTGGGGATTACAGATCTAGCACAATGGAATTTTATTTTTTTGTTGTTGTTGATCCCCCATCCTTCTAGTGCTGGCTGACCCCTTTCCTGGGATCTAGTACACACTTAGTTCTATTCTCATGCCCTGGCCCAAAGGAGATAAATTAGAAGAAAGATACCACTGGTAAAACTATAAAAAAGAGAGAGACACTTCAGGAATAGAAACACTCTAGAGTTATGCTATTAAGTTGGTCTTCTAAATCTTTCATCTTGAGGTTCAGGTAAGAGAAGACCACTTTTTTCTTTTTTCATCCTTTATTCTTGCTTCCAAAACCAAGTCCAGATACATCAAGGCAGGAAATCTGATGGTTTCAAATACCTTAACGGAAGACAGAGAATAGGAACAACTAAGATGCTTTGGAAAAGACAGGAATTGGTGGAACTAAAACAAGGATCCATAAACTGCAACCAGTGCTTCAAATCTAGTCTGCCATCTGCTGTTTAAATAAAGTTTTATTGAAACACAGTCATGCCAATCTTTTACATGTCATCCATAGCTGCGCTAGTGGCACTGAGTAACTGTGACAAAGACTGTTAGGCTTGTGAAACCTAAAATAGAAGCTGTAAGGAGACTGACATGGGAACCCCTGAGATGGATTCATTACAGGATGAGGGATTGTCCAGGGGAAATGCATGAACTGTTTGCTATTAACTTCTAGATTCTGAATAGTGTTACAGCAGTGTGGCACATTCTAGAAATGGACTATATATTATGCCCTTCAAATAGCAATGGCAAAAGGAGTTACACTAAGTAAAGCATTTCATCCTTTTAATGTTTTATCTCCCACTTTGTCCCATCACATTCTCTATATATCCATTCCTAGCAGTCTTCTTACTAGAGTAGAGTGTGAGCCCTCAAGTTGCCGGGACTTCGTACAGGTTGCTGGGTCTGTAATGGTCTCCCACTTTGTTAAAGACCTAAAAGCTTCAACTGAACTGCCACCGCTACAGAAAGCTTTCCCACATCCCTACCACCCACTGAATTTGAGCTTCCCTTATACCATTTAGCACAACTCAGTGTGTGCCAGATTATTAGGGCATGTCCATATCTCCCCTACCGAATAACTGTGACTGGAAGACAGAAATACAGTGATATGAGGTGATACCCCGTCATTAAAGTGTTGGGCTAAATGGTGATTGTGTCTGGAGAAGGAAGCTGCCATAGAAGCTGTCCACCCTCTTCTGACCCCAGAGGAGACCAGATACTCCTCTTCTACTGATATCTATGCTGTGATTTTCCCCTTCAGTCAAGATTAAATCAGATGGAAGGCTGAGCCCAGGAAGCTTGAATGGGATATTTTTATCCCAGCAAGTACACTTTGTGCTAAGAAGGGAGAGTACTGATTTTGTACTTGGAAAAAGAAATGGATTCCATTCAAATATAAATTAATTTCCTCTCCTTGGTGGTGGTTGCCATCATTCCTAAACTGATATGTCATCATTATAGCCATTTTGAGATTTTGATTGGCACAGGAGAAAGTGACTTCATGGACTATATCAAAATACTTCTTAAAAATAAAAATAAAAACATCAATTTAGACATAGACAGATCATAGAAAGTTTAAATCTGACCATTTTTCTTGATAAAACTAATAGAAACAAAAATAAGAATAATTATATCACAAAATGTGCTTCTCCTGACCTGTATAATCTTTGTTGCCATACAGTTTATTTTTATTCCTAGAGTTTAGTCTAATTTTGATTGAGTCAAAATTAGATTAAAATTAGACTAAAAATGATGGCACTCAGAAGGTTGGATATTAAAGGATAATGCAGTGGAGTGAGTTTCAGTAGCAACAGCAAGTGCATTTTAATTTTTTTTAAGTGAATAAATAGGTTTTAGTTTAGAATGGTTTAATATTTAATATAGAATTTACTTTTAAGTTTTGGGAGAATGCTTTTCTTATAAAACATTTTGTTCTTAAGAGTTTACTATTTCAGCATTATTTATTCTGCTCATTGATTTAGTCTTAGAATACGCTCTATTATTAATCTAACAAAGAATTATCATGCTCATGTTTTTTAAGATTTATTTTATTGTTTTGACAGAGAGAGACAGAGAGAAGAGGGAGGGCCCAAAGCAGTCTTCATAATTGTACGTCATCGGTTTTCAACATGGTTTCATTCCACACAGGTAGGTGGGGACCACATAGGGTGGGAACCAGGCAAGAGGCATCCTGCATGGGAGGCACGCCCCACCAGCTGGGGGCCTAACCAGGGACCTCCCACATAGGAAGCACACCCCAGTTCAGCATATGGGTCCTCTTGGACTGGGGCCAGGACTTGATCCTTGGACCCCAGGGCTGCAAGGTGAGCACTTAACCTGCTGAGCCATCCCGCTTCCCCCATGCTCATTTTGATATAAAGAAAAGAGAGCATATCTTATGCAAAAACAAGTCCCTGAATAATACTCTTTTGAAAACCCTCATATTGACCTATAAGTCAGGGTTTTCATGCCTGTGCTCAGTGAAGGAAAAGCGCAGGGTCTGGGTCAGAGCCACGAAGTACATACTCTACATTTCCTTCTGCTCAGACATAAACCAACTGCCTATTGTCCAGCAATCTTCACTGAATTGATGTTCATTCCCTCAACTTCTGTTACTTAATCATATTTATTAGGGAAGCTTAGCACATCAAGAGCACATTTAAAAATAATTCCATGATTAACCTTCGGGCAAAAAAGTTAATGCAGTATATATTGGCAAGTTCATTAACTATCTTCTTGATGGACCTGCCGCTGTGTGAGGAAGACAGTAGCCATTGATGAAATGAACAGTGATCTTGAGACTAGGATTTTCAGCAAGAAAAAGTCAGTTAAGTTAGGAGTGTTGAAAAGCAACCACTGGATGAACATATTTGCAAGAATTTCTTAGTTCTGTGCCTTATGGGATAATATTTGTGAAAAGTCTTATGTGAATTGGTGAATTTGGAAAGTCCTAACACATTTACATGGTTTGGGAGAATTTTAACAAAAATGGATTTTTATTTTTACTTTTTAAAATTCTTTTCAATTACAGTTGACATTCAGTATTGTTTTATATTAGTTTCAGGTGTATAGCATAGTGATTAGACATTTATATAATCTCTGAAGTGATCCCCCTGATTAGTCTAGTACTCACGTGGCACTATGCCTAGTTATTACAATATGATTGACTATATTCTCTATGCTCTACATCCCCATGACATTTTGAATCTACCAATTTGTACTTGTTAATCCTTTCACCTTTTCACTCAGTTCCCCAACCCTCTTCCCATCTGGCAACCACTAGTTTATTCTCTATAGCCATGAGTCTATTTCTGTTTTTTTTTGTAACAAAAACTGATTTTTAGAACAGCATTTAATGTACCATATAATTATATAGTCACATTCCAAGGTTGTTATTTATTTAAGGTATAAATAGACAAACATGAGAAGAAGTACAAATTATTAAACTTACAATTGTCCTTACTCCTTTACAGAAAGATGTCATTATAGAGAGACACAATTTAAAAACGATAGCTGAAACACATATAATTGATATTCTTTGATGAAGTAAACAGACACTATTTTCAGGACAGGAGTTGACTAGTATCTCAAAGCAAGAAAGAACTGCTGGTGTTTCTTATGTTTAATTAATGTGTATTATAATACAGTTAGTGTAAGGCAGGGGGATCCGTCCACAAAACGTAATGTGTTAAAGTATTAATACTGCTCTCTTTTCCTGGAGACTTAGCATAGGATTGGGGGGAAGTTGTTCAAATGGTGAAACTTGTGAAGGACATATTTCTGGGGATCACAGACATCTATGCAAAGGCAGCACAAGACTCTTCTGGTCATTATGCTTAGAATAACCCAAGAGTTGGCCCACGCAAAGGACTTGCTACAGGACCTGGCACAAAACAAGTGCTCAGACATTTTGCTATGACCATGTGATCCCAATTTAAAAAATGGCATAAGAGCTTTAGGTTGTCACGTTCCACCCTAAGGTATGGGCTCCATGATGATGGTGATTTACTATAACGTTAGACTGCATGAGAAAGAAAATAAAAGGTGGAGCATGAGTATTCGCCCTTGCTCAGGGAAAAGAAAATGCTGTTTTGTCATTTATTGTACTTAAGAATTTTCACTAAACCCGAGGTCATTGTATTCAGAAGAAATCCAAAGTGTCAAAACAATAAATCTATTGGAGTCAGAGTACTGATTTTATATCAGACGTTCACTGATAAATGATCTCTTATCATTCTAGAGAAAACATTGTAAAGGAATGTTCTAAAAATGCTACTCTTCTATGATAAAGACACTGTGTCCATCAACCACTGTTACTGAGAGCTGACTTTGAACTTGGAAAAACTGAGCCGAGGTGTCAATTTATTCTCAAAGAGTTGAGTCCTTTCTCTTTTCTAGATGATGAAGAGACTGTACAGTACAAGGAATCCCGGTTCCTTTCTATCAGACAGCTTACATTCTGAGGGGGAGTGGATGTTAAGGACATACTAATAAATGATGACTAATATGTAAAAAATAATGACAATACACAGTTAAAAAAAACCCGAGAAATCAAACGAAGAGCGTAGACTCAGATTGACTGTAGGGTTGTGCGACAGGTGTGGAGTTGGTGGTGGCCTTGGAGATGATGGTTGGTGATGACATTTGAGCAGAAACCTGAGTGATGAGAAGGTCAGTGGCCATGTTACGGTCTTTGGAAAGAACCTTCCAGGCAGAAGGAAGAGTCAGTATGATAAACAGTCTCCAAGGATGACTTCCATCTCTGCCTTCCCTTCTGAGACTGGCATGCCAACTCTGCCTTTTCACCATCACTTGAATCTGGGGGGCCTTGTGACCAGACCTGGCAGGGTGGAGTTGTGACAGTCCCCGGCATGTCTCTTAAGAGGCCTGGTAGCTTCTGCTTTCCCCCTGTGAAGACAGCAGCCTTTAAAAAAGTTCTACTACTTCGACACTGCCCTTCTGTGAGGATGCCCTATGGAGGGGAGCTACAGGGAGCAACATCTGGGTGCCAGGCTTGTAAGTGAAGACCTCGTCAACCTTCCAGCCCAGCGCAGCTGAATGCAGTGAAGTGAGTGACCACGACTGACCCAGAAGAGAAGAACCCCCCAGCTGAGGTCACTCAACCCACAGGAATGACAGAAAGAAGAAATTGTTGTAAGCCATGGCTTTGGGGAATTGTTTGGTACCCAGGAATGGATAACTGAAGCAATCTGAACAGAACAGCCTAAGGAATGGGACTTCCTTTTCTGGGTGACTGAACTGTCAAACTCGGAGAAGTCGGGATATCGTCTTCCCAAGCTCTAAAGAGAGGAGCTAGAAACACACCCTGCAGGAGGTGGAGATGTGAGAACTGGCTCGAGGCACTGACCACATTGCTCTCTGGAGTGTAGTAATGTTTGTAGGGTAGAAAGTGTAGTAGTTTCCCTTTTCCTTCCCTGTGAGGAGAAGGGGATTTGCTCTGGCCCCTCCTCTAAGTCAAGTGCAGGACACAGCATTTGAACACTGGGGGGGGCGGCGGGGGACAGGGAGTGTTCGCAAGAAGAGGAAACTGCAATCTTCCCTGTCTCAGCACTCACAGGAAGCTCAGAGACCCCCCTGCTGCCCCCAGGGAGAAGGGAAGGGCGTTCTTGGGGAGGGCGAGGGGGTGGGGGCGGGTCTTGGGTGGCAGCGTCTATTGTGCACCTTTGAGTTGGGTGTGTCTGAAGGTAGGAAGCTGTAAGGGGACATGGGCAAGGGCAGGGTGATGGACAGGCAGCAGGAGACATGGGGCAGCCCCCAGCTTGGTGATATGCCAGAGTTCCCAACAACTGTGTAAGCTCTGCAGGGGCGGCCTGCCCTGAGGCTGCCTAGGGACGGATCTCAGGTGTGTCTTCACAGGAACTGTGGAGGCAGGGCCCAGTGCTTTGCTCACAGCAAGGGGAACAGTGTGGTAGGGAGGTCACGGCACTGGTGGTGGGGTGTCCTGAAAAGTAGGTGGTGCACCCTACAGGGGTGAGCTAACACTGGGGTGTCAGCCGTGAGAGAAGGTATTTCACAGCACAAGACCACTCAGGTTAAGACAACAGGTAAACCAGCCGTCACATGCTTTCTGCTAATCTCCCCTCACCCTGCCCCCAACCAGAGGAGCCAGATGCCGGAGGGGAGGATGGGAGATGAGGGGGCAGGGGACCAAAGCGGCCCAGCTGTCCCCACCTGCTGGTTCCCAAATGAAGGGCTGAGGGAGGTACAATTACACAGTGGGTGAGAGCACATTTTTTCAGTTTCTTCTTTGTTTTTTGTTTGTTTGTTTTAAAAAGTGGGCAGAAAGCTAAGAGCACTGCCTGATTAGCTTTCGTGGGAAGGGAAGAGGTTAACAGAGATTTTCCAGAACATTGGTGGGAGAAGACTGAAGCTCTTTTCTGGTTATACGAGGCCTGGCCATTCAGTTTGCGAACTCATCCTAGAAAAAAGTGCTACATACTCTGATCCTGCCAAGTTCAGCCCACTTCAGTGACTGTTCAGCACACGGGGTTGCACGGGCCAGGGCAGGGAAGCAAACCTGGGACCTCGCAATCACAAGGTCAGCGCTCAACCGCTTGGCTATCCCGGCATTCCTAACACTACATTTTTTTTTTTTTTAAGATTTATTTATTTTTGACAGAGAGAGAGAGAGAGAGAGAGAGAGAGAGATACAGAGTCAGAGACAGAGAGAAGGGGGAGGGCCCACAACAGTCTCCATAGTTGCACATCATTGGTTTTTCCACATAGTTTCATTCCACAGGTGGGCGCGGGGCTGCACAGGGCAGGAACTGGGCCGGGGTCTCACCCCAGTGAGAACCAAACTGGGGGCACTTCCCAGTTCAGCATATGGGTCCGCACAGGCTGGGGCTGGGATTCGATCCTCGGTCCCCAGGGCTGCAAAGTGAGCACTTAACCCACTGAGCCATCCCGGTTTCCCCCGAACACTACATTTTTTGATGTTATATCTACAGAAAAGGAGGGTACGCACTCTTCCCTTTCTTGAAGAACACACATCCTGTAGGCAAAAATGAATGACTGATAAAAAGTATTATAAGTGTGAAAACATTGTTGTCTCTGGTTCTACGAAGACACAGTATTAACAAGTGAGATATTTATTGTGCTAATCAAGTTAAAAAAAACCAAAAACCCAAAACTTCTCAAAAATTATTTATAAAAAATAGTTTGGTGCCTGAGTGGAAATAGCCTGAAGTCCAGCAAATTATTTGAGTGGCATGAAAATTCAAGATAACAGAAAGGTTTGAGTAATTGATCTATTATCTCACAGTAATGTCTCTGCCAGAATCTACTTGATAGTTTTTATGGACTCCTAGAAAAATGTCCAATTTGGAGAAAGAAATTGACCTGTCTGGACTATGTGTGGAAGTATCCCGTCATTCATTTCTTTCCTCAGAAGAGAGTACTTGGCACCAGAATGGTTTTTATTGAAGTGTTATCAGATTGATCAAGCCATTGGAGAACAAGTTTTCCATTGAAAAAGGACTGTGTTCAGTCTTGGTAAATAATATTGTAGGCTCTAGATGACAAGGGGGCAAACCAGGCTCCAACTACAGAGAAGAACCTTTATGAGAACACACTTCATTACCTTAGTGTAAACCAGCATGGAAAATTTGAGTAGGAAATTCTAATCCGGTCATTTGCATCATTTTCCTGAGTGGGATCATCACACTTTGTCCACACCTCTTTACCTTAGTTCACAAGAAATTCACTTTAAATATTCACCTTTTTAAAAAGAATATCTCCATTTACCCTTCAGTTTAAAATCAGACACAAATAAAGCCTTTTCACAGGTGAAAGAAAGCAACTACACAATGAGACTTTTTAAAAAGGCACAACTTCTTCAGGATTTGAAAATGCACTCTTCTTCAGTGTTTGAAGTGATATGTGCTACAGAATGAGGACATGGAAATTTTTTATCATCTAAGAAAGTTCAAGGAGATATCTGCCTGGGAGACCAATGTGAAAAAAGGAGGAATCACTCTTGAATTTTGTTTGTTTTTGTAGCTAAATAAGGTGATTGTCCTAGATATGTTCAAATTTACCATCTGGCTCTCATTCCGTCTTCTCTTGGTTTAAAAAAAATCACTAGATCCTGGATGCCTATCAGGGCTACTCTGATTAAGAAGAGAGGGGAGGACAGATGGTAGAATGGTGTTGTGGAGAACGTGGTAGGGGATAATGAACTACTTAAAATGAATACTGTGCTGGCATCAAGGCTGATAAATTGTTGGGTGGAAACTCTACGTTGAATGTGATGTCGAGAAAAATTCCTGTGCAAAAACCATACTAACAGAGGGTAAAAAATGTCCTGACAAAAACATAAGTACTTTAATGTGAAAAACCTAATTATGTGTGGATCATTCTTATTGTTGTTCTTTGCTATGGTTGGCACTTACTGAAAATTTATGTATCAGGACTGTACTGATTTCTTATATACACTATCGCATTCACTCCTCGAACAACCCTAAGAATCAAATATTCTTCCTTCTTCATGTTTTCAGACTCAGACCAAGAAACTGAGCCTTTGGAAGTTCTACACTTGCCCAAGGTCAAACAACGAATCAATGGACCAATGGGAGACCCAAAAGCAGTCTGATGTTGAATGTTGAAGTTCTTACCTACAAAGCTACACTCTTCTGTAATCTTGAATAATTTTTAAATGTGCCCAGTTCATATTTATCTGTTTTGATCCTCCATACAACCTCTTTTTCCCAATGCCGATCCTCTCCTTCCACTCTTCCCTTGATATATGCCTTTAACTTGCCTGTGATTGAGGGAGTTTCTAAGTAATAACACATCCAGTACAATGTGGCGTTCTAGCGATCATCCCCCAATCCTTTATGTTTCCCTTCCCTACAAAACAGCACTGATCATGTTTTAGCCACCTCAGTTCTGCCAGCATGCATGATTAACTTTGCCATTACCCTCAGGACTTTTAGAATATTTGACTGACTTCACTCATCCATTGACAATCCATGTTTTGAATTTATTATTAGTTCTCAGATATATTCGTTTGTAACTTTCCAAGTTAAATTTCACTTACTCTGTGGTTTTCTCCTCAATGTCTTCCTGGTCATTATAGCAACTTTCAGTTAAGAATCAGATGTCATTATTGTGACTTTGTCACATTGTCAATAAAGATGTTAAACTAGCCTAGGCCTTCAGAGAGACCCTTTGGTTACTATGTGTATGCTCTTTCAGGGAGCCCGTTCATGAATCACTTATAGTGAATGCAAACTGTGGAATGGGATTGCAAGGAGCTTCTAAGCTTGTTAGCAAGGGTCAAACTAATTCCACATGTGCTAATCAGACGGAAAATGATTGAGGGTAGCAGGACTAGAGCATAAAGTGAGAACTAGAAGACACAGAAAAGAGGACGAAACACTTTTATCATAGTTCTTGTTGCTAGAGACAACATGAGGAACAATATCTAGAGTACGTAAAATATTGTGACTAGGATTAAAAAACATTTTATTTTCCCTAATATTAAGAAATAACTAATATCCTATTATTTATTTTATTGTTTCAGAGAAGGTGAGAGAGACAGAGAAAGGCAGACAGAAGGGGGAGGGCCCAGAGCAGTCTCCATAGTTGTACATCATTAGTTGTGACGTGGTTTCATTCCACACAGGTGGATGAGGGGCCTCATAGGGCAGAACCGAACTGGGGGCCTCCCTCATGGGACGTGAGAACCTTCACCACCACCCTGAAGGTTACCAGTTGCGCTGTAATTCAGGATGTGGGTTGCATGTGTCAGGGCTGCGATTCAATCCCCAGACCTCACGGTTGCAAGGCAAGCACTCAACCTGTTGAGCTATCCCGGCATCCCCCCATTTTTCATCTCTTTAAAATCATGACACCAGTAAGTGAATGTTATTTCCATTCAATGGACAGCAATGGTGAAGCACATGGGGGACACAGACATGCTCTCTTTGGCATCAGATCAAAGTCCGTTAGTCTGCAAGGCCTATCCTGACACGTGTCTGAAATTTGGCAGTGCAACTAGTGACGTGTACATAACAAGTGCATGATAAATATTTGGTTAATAACAATCCTTTATAACCACATCAGAAACTGCCATGAAAATTTAGGAGATACGTTTCTATAAATAGACTACACCATACTCTTCCTCCTTCACCTCCCCTTTATGTCTATGGGGCATTTGAATCCTATTTATTATACCTGAAGTGAAGACTTCTGTCTGGATGTGCTTGAGTAGCCATAACAGAATCCCACAGGCTGATCGGCTTAATCAGCATATGTTTATTTTCTCACAGTTCTGGAGGCTGGAAGTCCAAGAGCAAAGTGCTGTCAGGGCTGGTTTCTGGGGAGAGCTCTCTTCCTGGTTCGCAGATGGCTACCTTCTGTGCCCTCTTGAGGCCTTTCCTTTGCACCTGAGTGGAGAGAGTTTTGGAGTCCCTTCCTCTTCTGATAAGGACACCAGTCCGGTTGGATTAGGGCCCCTCCTTCAGGGCTTTATTTAACCTTAACTGCCTCTTTCAAGGTCCTATTTCCAAATACAGTCGCATTGAGGGTAGGGCCTTAACATAGGATTTTTTTCTTTTTTGGCGGGGGGTCACAATTGAGACCATAATGCTTGCTGATGCTGTCTGGGGCCTCCATCGTTAGAGATAATTGTGACATAGGTACTTTCCATTTCTCCTTTACCTGCCTCCCACCACTGCTCCAGTCACAACCTCATTCCTTCAGTGTCTCTGTAGACTTAGCACTCTTTACCATCACGTTGCAATGTCATCCTTTAGAAGACGACAAGGCAGTTCATAGGTGAGCCCGGGGTGCCACCCCTGCCTGGGCTTGTGGTGTGTGGCACTGGTCACTTAAAAGAGAACAGTCCCTTGAGGACTGTGCAGACCCCTGGCTGCTGTACTGGCTTGTCCCCTAACATGCTTCTGCACCCAGAGGAAGTAGAGTTCTTGCAGATGTAACTAACCTAAGAACAGGCCATACTGAATTAGGGAGGGCCCTAACCCCCATGATCGGAGTCATTATAAGGAGAAGGAGGCACATACACAAAAGGAAGACAGCTGTGTGAGGACAGAGGCAGAAAGCAGAGAGGCAGCCACCAGCCAAGGAAGGCCAGCCGACAACGCACGACGAATTTCTGACCACTTCGTGCTCTCTCCATTCCTGTTGACCTAATCTAAGCCATGACCAGCCTGCCTTGACCCTACTATGAGCGTTTCTTCACGTGTTTCTGCTTTCACTTTTGACACTTTATAATGCATTTTGTGCACAGTGGCCAGTGTAATTTTTAAAACTGTAAATCTAATCTCATCAGTCCTCTTCTTAGAACCTTAGAAGGACTGCCCATAGCAAACAGGATAGAAGCGCATCTCATTTTCCTCTTACATTGCCCAGCCTCTATGATCTGGTCTCTGCCTGCAGTTTCCATTTCACCTCGAGCCCTACCTGCTTGTCCACCACATTCCAGCCACAGCTGCCTCCTGTGCTTAGAAGACCTGTTTCCTCTACGGGAGATGTTCTTTCTCCCAGACCTTCACGGTTCTGCTTCTTACTGCTCTGTATATTTGCTTAACTTAAATGCTACCTTCTTGGAAAATAGTCTCTGGCCACGCAATTTAAAATGGTCTTGATCTATCACATCAGGTCTTCATAGCGGACTT
Source organism: Craseonycteris thonglongyai (assembly GCA_004027555.1). Classification (NCBI taxonomy): domain Eukaryota; kingdom Metazoa; phylum Chordata; class Mammalia; order Chiroptera; family Craseonycteridae; genus Craseonycteris; species Craseonycteris thonglongyai. The sequence goes on from PVKE010003005.1 coordinate 17,503, forward strand.
TGTCATCCTCTGACATTTTTTTGTGAGTGTGTGTATTGGTTTGCTTGGTTCCCCCCTTTTAATGTAATGTAAAACCCATGAAGGCAGGTACCATTTCTATCTTGTTCACACTAAAAAATGAATGAGGGGTGCTGGGATAGCTCAGGGGTTGAGCACTTGCCTCTCAATCGTGACGTCCGGAATTTATTCCCAATCCTGGCCCATGCAAACCCATCTGCTGAACTGCAGCGCAACTGGTAACTGCCAGGGTGGAATAGCGGTGAATGTTCTCCCCTCCCATGTGGCAGGCCCCTGGTTCTGGTCCCACCCTACGTGGTCCCACATCTTCCTGTGTGAGATGAAACCATGTTACAACTAAAGATGTACAACTGTGGAGACTGCTTTGGGCCCTCCCTCTTCTCTCTTTCTCTCTCCTCTCAAACAATAAAATATGTTAAAAAATAAGTAAAAAAACAAATGATATGAAGAGAGCTTGACATAAAGTAGCTGCTCATCAAATAGTTGTTGAATGAACGAATATAGAGCTGAAGAACTCATCATTGCGGTTGTATTCATAGATTTCCAAGGATCACCAAATCATTGGGAAGCCTCCTCCTTTCTTTTGCTGAGTTCTCTTGTAGCCTCCAGCTTTGTTCACAGCCACTACCTTATTCAGTTTTAGAAGAGGCTTATTCTTTTATCGTCCTGAGTATTTCAGTATTCACCCAATGTGGGTAAGTTATCAGGATTGTCAAGCTATGTATTTTTTGCCTGCCCCAAGTGCTACAAGATAATTAAAAATATGTAACTATGCAATGGAAAGTATGTGGTAGACTCTGTGCCATTGGCCAAAAAACCTTTCCTTGACTGCTCAGTGATGCCTGAAATTCCTTAACCTACGCAAAGCTTTTCATTCTAAGTCAGAGATCAAGTTTAAAGATAAGAGACCTGGAAGGAGGTTTGGTGAGCAAGCATGCATTTGCCATCTGAATAGCGGGGTGCAGGAAATCACTTATAAGGGCAAGAGCTGACTATCAGTCTGCCTATGGCTTCTTTTGCAATTTTTATTCCGATGTAGAAAATGTGGGTCACGAGAGCTGTGTAATTCTGAATTGTTGGCAAAAAATGTAAGACTGATGCATCATACCTGCTTGCTAGTCCCTTTCTTCTCTTGCTTTAGTGAAATTTCACTTTTCCTTGTCCATATATATTCTTTTCTTCATTTTCTTCAGGTCTTGATTGTCCCTTTCTTCCTATAAACTATCTTAGGCTGTTCCTTATGTTTGAAAAACATATTTCTCTTCGGCTTTTCTCAGCGGAATTCCTTCTCTTACAAATCTGTTTTCAGAATTTGGTTTCACCAAATCTTTTGAACCCAGTCCCCTAGTAAAATTCTCCCTGTAGGGCATGAGATCGGGCTCAGGGAAGAACAGAAATAAGACTGAAACTCACTGATACCTCATCTGTGAAACCGACCTTCCTTCCGACTCATGTTTCTGACTTGCTTCCTTGGTCTGTTTCCTGTTTTGTCCTTCAACCACAGTCCCAGGGGACAAAGGCTATTCCTTCCTTTACGTTCTCAAAAGCACCTGTAAATAACAAGAACACCTGTTCTGTGGTAGTTGTCTAATATCCAAATTGTTTACCTTTTGCATATATTTTCAAAATGATAAATAGTCACACTGTCCTGATTTAATATCTACTTTCAATGAGAGACAGAGTTGATGTTAATTCAAGTGTTCAGAGCACAGAGCAAAAAGCCCAAGATATAGATCTAAATGTAGTCGTTCCGCATCCTTAGCCTGCAGTTGAAATTGAAATTCAGGCCATATTTTATCTGAGAACCTCTATTTTGTGAGTAAGTAAAGGAAAAAAGGCAAGGTGAGAGTTGTATGGGTACCCTAAAATAAAAATAGATATTCATGAAGTTGAAAAAGATGAGGCAACTAGATTCACTTTGTAAAATATATCTGTACACCAATATAAAGTAATAATGTATTATACTTAGAGCTGACATTTTTCACCTTCAGACTAGATAAGTGTTTTAATTTTTCAGAGAGAACTTACTTGAATTTCCTACTAAGTAGAAGAGCAGGGAGAAAGAACAGTAAATGATAAACACTCTGTGATTGTGGTTGAGGGTGGTTACAATTTGCTAAAGAAAATGGGTGGAGAATCTACTTACTCATTTTCAGAATATGTTCTGAATATTATTTTATTGTCTTTATTTCCTCAAGTTATAATCAACCAGTTAAGATGATAAATGTCTAGGCTATGGCTATGTTCTCAGAAAAGTTTTTACTCCTTAAACAATGTGTCAACAATAATCCACATTGTTAATTGAATTAATTGAAGTTGTCTGATTTATAATGTCAGAAGCTACTGAATAGTTGAATAGTTTAAAATCTTTGTTTTCTTTATCTCAGTTAAATCTCAGCATCTCAGAGAAGAAAGAAAATCAGAGGCATGGCAATCAGACATGGGCAAATTGAAGACCAGGGAAATTTACATCTAGGATGACAATCAGTGGTGAAATGTTTAAGAACCAGTTCCCCAGGGGGAAAGGGAAGAAACCTCAAAACCCTACTCTCTAGCATTTCCCAGTTCTCATGGTATAGATACTTCCACCGTGGCTGCCCTTAAGCTGTCAAATGTGTAGTCACCGACCATGAGGTTGGGGAGAGATGCACATCATTGGGTCTTGCAACAGCAGCTCAGCACCCTACTGTTCGTGGCCATGGATTGCAGCACCTCGAATAATGTATTTTACTTTTCTAGATTATTTTAACTGAAATTACAGTAAACAAGAGCTAGTCTAAGTCCAATCAATCATCCAATCAATCAAAGAACTCATAGGACAGATATGGTGCGTGGTGGTACCTCCTGGAACACAAAGAAAAACTGACTCATTGGGCCTCATGGGGATAGTGGTAGTTCTGGGGGCGTCTGCAGTGGAATATGAGGGCTTTCCCTTTGAAGTGCTGCCCTTTACTGGCTTTGGTAACAATGCCTACCGGTAATTTTCTCATCTCTGTTCAAAGTCCAAGGCCAGATGGTCTGGTGGTCCCAGCCTGTGCCTTGTCCGGTGCCAGGGTGCCCCATGGCATACATGCTGCTGTTCATGCCTCCCTCTCACAGCAGAGGCAGTGCCTGGTGAAACAGGAATCACTGTGCCCTTTCAGTTCCTCTTGTGAGGAATCAGGGCTCTAATATGTGCTTCTGAAAGCGAAAACGCAAGTGTGCTTCTTTTGACAGAGACCCCAGTGCAAACCCTGGGTCTCGTGCTCTTCTGACCTTACTTCCTGGCAGGAGAATTCATTTCTGTGTTGTTTTTTTTATAGTTTATCCAAGAGTCATTTTCAGAAATGGGGTGGTCTTGCAATCTAATTTATAATATGAAAATGTTTGAAAGGAATTTGCAATTGCAAATTTTCTTGCTTGATTAGGAAAAAAGATGTTATAAAAAATACCTTTATGAGAAAGGAAAAAAGAAAACATGGGACGTGGGAACAACACTAACAGTGTGGTGGAATGAAAAGATAAGGTGGGAGCCAGACGGACCGGTGCTTGAACCCTGCTGTATCACCCATTGTCTGAGGGGCTTGAGGAAACTACTAAATTCCTTCAGAGCTAAGTTTCTTCCTCTGTCAGTGGGGCAAAAATGATACGTATCAAGGAGGTTGAGAAGACTGAAGAGATAGCTCGTGTCAGTCATCGTTTCTTCCTTTCTACTTTAGTTGTTGGGCTCCCCAAATCCTCTTACTCATGTTCTTTTTCTTTTTTTTAAAACTTCTTGACCTTTTGTTGTCTTTGCAGTAGGCTTCTCAATGAATGCTGGATACACCTAGAAGCCAGATTAAATTTTAATCAAATTTCTAAGTAAAAGCTCTGCTATACACTCAGAGATAAAACTTAGAATTGCTTTCTTTTTTAAAATTTTAATTGTTAAATTTACTGGGGTAACATTGGTTGGGAACAATTACATTGTTTCCAGGTATACAATTCTACATGACATTGTCTATGCATTGCATTATGTGCTCACCACCCAGAATCAGCTCACTTTCCATCACCTTATATTTGATGCCCCCTCCCTACTCCCCCACCCCCAGCTCTACTTGTAAGTAAACAGCCCACTTTACGTATTCCAAGTGCCCAGCATAGTTCCCCAGATGTATACCATGGTTGATACCATTAGTTGGTTTAAAAAGTGTTCTAAAAATAGAACCATAGCTAATACCTTCAGGACTCTCTTCTATGTTCATTAAAATATGGAAGAAATAGACAAGTCCAATTTGCTTTGGGTTTGCAATGAGCTACTGAAAACAATTTTAAACACTTCCATTGTGGACACAGAATATGCACACTTAACTTCTATAATGAGAGAGAGACAGAGAGAGAGAGAGAAAATGAATGAAAGTACATTGTGGTGATCCTATCTGCTGCTCCACTGGAGATGCCAGGATAGCTCAACAAGTTGAGCACTTGCCTCGTGGGTGTGAGATCCAGGGATCCAGTCCTGGCCCCGGGCCTGTGCAAACCCATATGCTGAACGGTGGTGGTGAAGGTTCTTGCCTCTCATGTGGGAGGCCCTGAGTTTGCTTTCTGCCCTGCTTGGTCCCACATCCGCCTATGTGAAGTGGAACCATGTCACAACTAAGAATATGGGCTGTGGAAACTGCTCTGGGCCCTTTCTCCCTTTTCTCTCTCTTGCGCTCTCTCTCTCTCTCTCTCTCTCTCTCTCTCTCTCTCTCTCTCTCTCTCTCTCTCTCTCTCCTTCTCTTAAAAACAATAAAATCTTAACAAAACAAAACTTCTACTCCACCAAAAAGCATGTACTCATACGTGAGAATGAAATGGGAATGGAGCTGACGTGGACTCTGGGGCCCATGCTTACATGATCATCTCACACGACTAAAATGCACTCGCACCTGTGGATATGTTATTCATAATAGTGGCCCTTACACGCAGCTGTAACTTGGTGTGGGACTGATGGAACAGTAATCTGTGGTAATGTGAGAGGAAATGTGGTTGCATTGGACTTGGGAGATAGAGAATGTTTGCAATCATTTGGTTGATTGGCAAAAGTAAATTTCTATACAGGATTTTTACGAAATAGGCTGACTTTAGAATCTAGCCCAGGTACAACGTAACTCTACTGTGATTAAAATTGATAACCTCACACAATTATCAATATGAGTGTCAACATTTGGGTTAGTAAAAATGAACATGTTTTTTATAAACATTAGGAATTAAAAAATTAAACGTTTGGATAAAAGTAACCAACAGCTGAAACCATCTACTCTCAAAATTGTATGAAAACCCATTTTTCTTCCCAAAGCTCAATCTAGGTACAAGAGGGTTTATCAAATACTGAGAAAATTAAGTTAAAGCTCCTATAAAATAAATGTTGATACATCTTATTGTAGCAGCTCAGGGGTAATATTCTTAAAGATATATAAACATCTCACAAAAAGAGATTCAGAATCACAGTTTTTTAGAGTTAATTTAACACTGTCCAAGGAGCAAAGCAAGAACTCTTCTATTTCCTGTCACCCCACAGATAAATAAATACTCTTAGGCTTGATGACTATGCAATTGCAGCAAAGAGCCAAACCGTTCTGTAGGTTATTTTATCCAGGTTGTGGTAGATTAGATACTCCGGCTATAGAAAATTGCACTCCTAGGAGATCCTGATTGACTTTAGTGTGTACCATAGTAAAAAATCCTAGCAGAATCAATGCAGACTATCAGTATAGACTAAAGGCCAAAGGTTCTACAGCGATTTGTTGTTTGATTAAATATATTCTGTATAATTATAAAAGTTGCAACTAACTATCTATTTCAAAAGCATGACATCATATTGTTGGTCAGCATTGTAAAAATAAGCATCTCATTGTTTTTGATGAGCACCTTTCAGGTTAATCTGAACATATGAAACTCTAATGGTGATTTAATTCCATGTTTATCATGGGTTTAGGACGTGAACAGCATGGTGGAGGACAGTGGGAGAAAGACTGGGAAACAAGTTCCCATTCCCACAGTGTCTCTAGTAGAGGAGACAAAGGATGCATGCAGATTGCTCTCATAGAGGGTGCAGTGGGGTCACTTATTTAAGATGTTTACTGAACCCCTTAATGCCTGGCACTATTCATAGAGCTGAAGATATAGACATAAGAGACAAGTCCCAGCTTTCAAGGAGGTGATGATAAGGTTTCAGGGAGCAGTGGGTAGAGACAGGACTACAGAGAGTCACAAAACACTGTCTTAAGCGCTATAATAGAAGGAAAATCCAGAGTATGCTGAGTCACAAGAAAGGATGACCCTCCTCTATCCTCCTCTGGGAACATAAGGGAAGGCCACCCAAATAGTTGACAGCTGGGCTGAGTTGTTTCAGATTGAGAGTAATCACCAAACTAAGAAACAGGTAATGTGATACAAGGATCTGACAGAAAGAAGAAGAAAAAAGTAATAGAGCAAACTATCTCATTGACAACAAATCATAGACAGGAGAGAGAATGATGTATTAGGTCTACAAACATATTTAGTGTGTCAATGTACAGGGGACAGTGTAGCAAGATGTGGGATGGAAAGGTGAACTGGGACCAAACCATGAAGCCCTCTCTGCCACCTTGCAGAACTTGGACTTTATTCTCAGGTGGGATTTTAATCACGTCATCAACTTGAGCAATTGTTTATGGTAGAAAGATGAATGGGCAGTAGAGAAGAATGGCTACGAAGGAGGTAAGGTTTGGAGATGAAGATTAATTAAAAGGCTGCTACAGTAGTCCAGGGGAGAAAGGATGAGTGTGTGATCATTAATTTTATGTATTGACTTGTCTTGGCTAAAGGATGCCCAGATAGCTGGCAAAACACGATTTCTGGGTGTGGCTGTGAGAGTGTCACTAGAAGAGATGAGCATTTGAATCATAGATTGAGTAAAGAAGATTGCCCTCACTAGTGTGGTTGGGCGTATCACCCAGTAGATTGAAGGCTCAGTTGTACTACAAAGGCAGAGGAAGGATGAATTCATTCTCTCTTTGATTGAACTGAGATGTTCATCTTTTCCTGCCCCCAGACATCAATGTTCCTGTTTCTCAGATCTTCAGACTCGAACTGAATTATACCAACACTTCCTGGTTCTTCAGCTTGCAGATGGCAGATCATGGGACTTCTCACCTTCCAAAACTGAGCCAGTTCCTATAATAAATCTATTATGTCTATCTATCTATCATCTATCATCATCTTATTTAGTCTCTCCCTACCCCCCACCCCTGGAGAATCCAGATGAATGTTGGAAGTATGGCTGGATTGTTTGCATCACAGATGCAGATATATTTGTGGTTTGGGAAGCTGGAAGTTAATGCAGTTCAGTGCTCATGGCCTCCCTTTTTCTATGAAGTAAGAGGAAAGGCCAGATACTAAGTAAGGATGATAATATGTAGTATTAAGGAAGAGGAGAAGAAAAGAAGTGAAAGGCCAAAAACAAGGTGTAAATAATTCTGATTAATGAATAGGATAAGGTTTTGTGGAAAAGGTGGTATTGGATCTGGTTCTAACGTGGACAAGATTTAGGAAAATGAAGAGGGAAGAGTGAATTCCAGGAAGAGGACCAGCATGAACAGAAGTAGGAAACAGTGTGAAGAGGGAAAGGTACTTCAAGCCCCTTACTCATAAAACTGACAAGGTTGGTTAGGTAACAGGATACACGAAAGAAATTACACAGCTATGATTTAAAAATGTCGTATCTATGTTTCTCTAGGATCCAGTATGATTCCTGGGCACAAAGATGAGTTCTCAGTAAATGTGTGTTAAATCAATGAGAGCAACTTAATTTGCTCTACAGGAAACTAAGAATTATTATTTTTTTATTAATATTTATTTATTTATTTTTATTGTTTTTTGACAGAGAGAGAGAGAGAGAGAGATACAGAGACAGAGGCAGAGAGAGAACTGAACTGGGGGAGCTCCCAGTTCAGCATATGGTTCCGCACGGGCCGGGGCCGGGATTCGATCCCTGGTCCCTGGTGCTGCAAAGCGAGTGCTTAACCCACTGAGCCATCCCAGCTTCCCCGGAAACTAAGAATTAAAATAAGCATCCAAGGACAAGCAATGTATGGTAATTTCCTTTTTTGAAAAATAGCAAAACATCATTACTTTTCACTTTTCATTGATATAGGTGCTCCAGTTTCTATAGCTATGTAACAAACCCATCCTAAAACTTAGTGGGTTCAAAGAGTAACCTTTTAAAAATGAATTGTTGGAGAAGCTAGGATGGCTCAGTGGGTTAAGTACTTGCTTTGCAGCCCTGGGGACCCAGGATCAAATCCCGGCCCCTGCCCGTGTGAACCCATATGCTGAACTGGGGAGTGCTTCCCATGAGGGAGGCCCCCAGCCCAGTTCCCGCCCTGCGAGGTCCTTGTTCACCTGTGTGGAACAAAACCATATGGAAAAACTGATGATGTACAACCATGGAGACTGCTCTGGGCCCTCCCCCTTCTCTCTGTCTCTGTCAAAAACAATAAAATAAATCTTAAAAAAAATAAAAAAGAAGGGTTGTCACAGATTTTGCAGGCAAGGGATCCAGGCAGGGCATAGCTGGGTGATTCTTCTGCTTCTAGTGATGGTGATGGAGGTTACTCAGTGGCCCTCTGCTGGCAGATGAACTAGCCTGATGGTCCAGATTGGCTTGACTCAAGGTGGCAGGGCTCCCGCTGGGACTGTGGACTGGAACTCCTACATGTGACCACTCCAGCACGGCAGTCTTGAGTGGTTGAGCTTCTGAAATGTTGGCGGCTTCTGGTAGAACAGTGGTTCTTAGCTGGAGGTTAGATCGTCTTCCCAGTGGTCACCTGGCAATGACTGAGATAACGGTGGTTATAGCTGGAGAGGGAGATGCTACTGGCATCCAGTGAGGAGAGGCCAGCAATGAAGCTCAACATCCTAAACCGCACAGGACAGCCCCCACCCCCTCCTCCCAACACACAGTTCTTCAGCCCCAATGGCAATAGCGCTGAGGGTGAGAAGCCCTGCAATCGATCCCGTGACCCAGGAGAAATAGTCAGCAGGTGATTTTAAAATGTATTTACAGTGAATCTTAAAAAAAATAAAATATTTTTTTTAACAAGTTGTCGTTATCTAAAATTTAGGAAATTTCACATACCGTAACATGAAAGAATGTTGTCACTTCTTTTGAATCTCTGGATTATCTGGAAATACTGGTTGTATAATCTTGATGGCAACAGTCATTTGGAGGTGGGCAGCATCTGTCTTGGGAGATACTTTGGGGTCCAAAACCTCTGTGAAATGCTATAAGGGAGAGTCCCCATTATAGGGATACCCATTGTGTATGTGCAGGGAGTATTAAGTTCCCTGAGAAGCCTTGAATAATGCTGAAAATAATGATAATGATAATGTTTATCACAGCATTTTCCGATCGGTAAGAAAACTTTCCCTTAATACAAAAAAAATTTTGACACACATAGAAGCAAAGTGTAAGTAGGCCGTAATGGTAGCCAATGGTTCAGATTTGCATGCAAATGCCTAAATCTGGGATGCTTGGAATATGATATATGTAGGGTTTTTGTTTTGTTTTGTTTTCCCGAAGTGGCTATAACTATTCCCTCTCTGTGACTCTGGCCTTGACCTAGTGATGCTACTGGCATCCTAGTGATTTGTCTGGCTAATAGGTCAACAGCTAATGTGACATACACATAGACTTAAAATCCTTGTGCATGAGTCAGGCCTTGCCTCCACTTGCTGGTTTAGAGTTCAGAGACCCCCACTTGAGTAAGCCCAAGCTAGACTGTGGGAGAGGCCTCGTGGTGGAGCACTGAGGTGTCCCGGCCCACAGCTCTGTTTTTCAGTGTATGTTTAACTACATCTGTAGGAGCAGAGCCCTCAAGTGAATTGCTGAGGCCTCAAGTGAATTGCTGAGGCAAATTTAAAAGATATTGACCACTTCATAGAGATTGTATAAAAATTATGTCATCAATAACAATGTATGATATGACTTGCCTATTTCTCCGCTCTTTTTATTTACTTACTTATTTATTGTTAAATTTAATGGGGTGACATTGATTGGTAACAATTACCGTAGATAGTTTCCGGATGTACAAGTCCACATCACATCATCCATGCATCGCATTATGTGCTCACCACCCAGAATCAGCTCCCCTTCCATCACCATATATCTGGTGTCCACTCCCATCTCCCCCCCAACTCTCCCTCCCCCCTCCTCCCCCTCTTCAGGTAACCACCAAACCATTGAGTGTGTCCACAATGCTGGTGCCCTCTCCCTCCTCCCCTCCCTCTCTCCCTACCCCCTCCTCCCCTTCCCTCAGGCAATCATCCAAACTCTTTTTTTAAAGATTTATTTTATTGTTTTTGACAGAGACAGAGAGAAGGGGGAGGGCCCAGGGAAGTCTCCATAGTTGTACGTCATCCGTTTTTGACATGATTTCATTCCACACAGGTGGGCCAGGGTGGGAACTGGGCTGGGGGTCTCCTGCATGGGAGGTGCACCCCCTTAAGCCAGGGGCTGAACGGGGGTTTGGGGCAAGAACTAAACTGGGGGCCTCTCACATGAGAAACACACCCCAGTTCAGCATGTGGGTCCTCACGGACCGGGGCTGGGATTCGATCCTTGTTCCCTGGGGCTGCAAAGCAAGCACTTAACCTGCTGAGCCATCCCGGCTTCCCCTATTTCTCTAAACCCTTGTCCACTCAGTATGTCATATAACTTTGCCACCATGATAGGTATGAAATAGTCTCTTATTATAGTTTTAGTTTGCAATTCTTTTTTTTTTTTTTAAGATTCATTTATTGTTTTTGACAGAGAGAGAGAGAGATACAGAGTCAGAGACAGAGAGAAGGGGAAGGGCCCAGAACAGTCTCCATAGTTGCACATCATTGGTTTTTCCACATAGTTTCATTCCACAGGTGAGTGGGGCTGCACAGGGCAGGAACTGGGCTGGGATCTCGCCCCGGTGAGAACTGAACTGAGGGCACTCCCCAGTTCAGCATATGGGTCTGCATGGGCCGGGGCTGGGATTTGATCCTCAGTCCCCAGGGCTGCAAAGTGAGCGCCTAACCCACTGAGCCATCTCGGCTTCCCCGAGTTTGCAATTCTCTTAATATGAGGTACATATCTTTTTGTAAGTATAAAATTGTTTACATTTCCTTTTCTGTGAATTGCCTACTCACGATCTTAGCCCATATGTATAAAATTATTGGTTTCTTCCTTATTGATAATTTATAATAAATCACTAATATTTATAGTAAGCATTCTATATAAGGGTCTGGCAGAAGTAACACCCCTTTTTTATGAGCTGTATTACCTTTTATGAGCTGTACTTTTATAAACTATACTACTGTACTTCAAAAAGGGCGTTACTTCTGCCGGACTCTGTATTTGTGACATTAAGGACATTAACTTTTACATGAATATTACCAATACTTTTTGCATCTTACTGTTTGTCAATTGCCTTTGATGAGGTTGTGGTGGAATTTGTTTTACGTGGTTAACAAATTTTATAAACAACCTGTTCTACCTTTGAAGTTTCCTGTCTGGGAATCAACGTTATAAAAGGTTGTTCTGGGAGTTTAGATTTAATCTAAAATTTTAAATGTTTGCTAGGGGCCTTGCATACCAGCATACTTTTTAGGTTAAATCTGAAAATTCTAGCAGCAACCAGGTTGACAGTGAGTTGATCTTTGGAAAGATTCTGTACCTTTGATGACAGAACATAGCACTTAAGGTATAGAGAAAAAAAATCTACATTTAAATATATTTTTATTTATTTATTTTATTTTTGACAGAGAGAGAGAGAGAGAGAGAGAGAGAGAGAGAGAGAGAGAGAGAAACTGAACTAGCGGAGCTCCCAGTTCAGCATATGGTTCCACATGGGCGGGGGCCGGGATTTGATCCTCGGTCCCCGGCGCTGCAAAGTGAGCGCTTAACCCACTGAGCCATCCCGGCTTCCCCAAAATCTACATTTAAAAACAGCATCTCCTATAAAAACAAAACAAAACAGAGGTTCATTTGGGGGAAACATTTGCTTTTGTGTGCAGTAAAAATTAAGAGTAGATGAATTCTGTGAAATAAAATCAATGTGGAGATGAAAATTCCAATCTGACATGAGTGCACCTGAGAGGTAGGTGGAAATAAGAACTGGAGGAGATAGGAAAGATGGAAAACAGTATACAGATAAAATTGCAGAAGTGAAATTGTCATTAGAAGACCAATTGATACTGTGGAAAATCAAATTATTAGGGAAATAGACACACAGATATCTTAGACACACAGGGAAGAAACAGAAATACAAAAATAAATATATAAATAAAATGAGCCAAAAAGCAAACGGAGGATGAAAACCCACAAATGAGGGCAGACCTTGATGAAGACACCAGAGGAAATGTAATTAACAGGATAATGAGCACATTGTAGCATTCAGATTTCTTCATTGCAAGCCAAAGAAAACAACTGTAGTTTAATTTAACCAGAAGAAAAATATGAGGGCTGTCTGGGAAATATCCAGCCATTGTCAGTATAATCTAATGAGAATGGTTACCTGGCTGGATATTTTCCAAACAGAACTCAGTATGCTTAAAAATAGTGGTTAGCTCACAGTACTGCCAAGAATGTCCCAGAGTCAGACTTACGGTCTACGGAACCCGGAAGCACACAGATAATCAGGCAAGCGTAGTGTAGCGTGAATGGCAGAAATGCTGCCTGGGATCTGGAATGTTCTACCTCAGTACTGTCCTGGTGCTTGGATCAGGAGGCCGCTGCCACCACCCTTGCTTTTTCCCGTTATGCCTTTTGTTTCAAAGTCAGCAACAGTACATCTCAATGGATAAGCATACATCTTTTTTAAAATCGATTTATTTTTATTCAATTTATTGAGGTGACAATGGTTATTAAAATTATATAGGTTTCAAGTGTACAATTCTGCAATACATTGTCTATATACTGCACGGTGTGTTCACCACCCAAAGTCAGTTCTCCTTCTATCACCATATATGTAATGCCTTTACCCTCTTCTACTAACCTGCCTCCCGGCTTACTGTCACCACTAAACTGTTGTCTGTGGCTACGAGTTTTTGTTTGCTTGTCTTGTTCACTTGTTGCTTTCAGGTTTATGTCCCACCTGAGTGAAAGCTAAGCATGCGTTTTATATGTACTTATATCCCATCCGTTAGGAAAACAGTGAATGAGTTGTGTCTGCCACACGTTCCCTAGAGCCACACAGACTTTTCCGAAGCCTGTGGGAGATTCTTCAACAAAGAGTAAGCCCAGGGATGGACCTAGTGATTTGCTTCTAGCAAATAGAATACAATAAAAGTGATGGGCTGCCACTTCCGAGATGAAGTTACAAAAGACTGACCTCCCTCTTGATGGACTAACTCCATGTGGAAAGAACTGCCCACCTGTCAAGGAACTGAAGACACCTGAGGCTAAAAGCAGCAGAGGAAATGAGGCCCTCAGTTCTACATTCTGTGGAAAAACAGAATCCTACCAACAAGTACATGAGTGAGTCTGGAGGCAGATCTTTCCCAGTTGAACCTGGAGGTAGTTCCATCCTAGGAAGACTAGAGGGGTTAGTTAATTAACCAGAGGCAATACTTCTAAGTAAGCATCCTAAAGACCAGCTTGTGGAGAAGGCGTCTTATTATATTTCTGGCATTTTTAGTCTTCAAGTCCTGTTCTCCTCTCTGGCTCTCACTTCAGTATCCCTCCTGAGACCCATCCTAAGGTTTCCTCCTCTTAGTCTTCAGGGGCGTCTACAGCTAGTCAACTGGTACCTTCCATTCCCCACCTGCCACAGAGCTTGGGGAAGGGATCTCTGATCCCATCAGAGAAATGCAAACAGAAACACAAAGGAAGCAATTGCACAACTCCTGCAATCCCTAGCGGAGCCTTGTTGACACTATCTGCTGCAGTGTTATTCCAGCTAGACTGTGCCCTTTTCCTCGTCTTACAAAACACCCTTCCTACGAAGCGCTTCTGCAGCCGAGAGAAAATGCACGTTTATTATCCCTGCACGGTAGAGTTAGGAGCCACCGAGTTCTTTGTTTTGTTTTTTTTGTATTTTTCAAAATGTCCACAAGTAGCACATATGTGGGGGAGGAAGAAGGATTTCCCCTCTGCCCTTCTAAGCTCTTGTTTGAGACCTCCACTGTAATAAAAGAGCTTCATAGGAGGAAAGCAAGCAGAAGTTTAATAACACATACACCTCCCAGAGTGTGGGAGAGACCCAGGAAAACAGCATAACTCCTGGAAATGGCCCAAGACTTCACCCTAAGTGACATCTTTAGCTAACGACAAAAGAAAGAAGCAGGGGTGAGGGAACAAGTAGGGCCAGGTGTCTTGGAAAAGCACAGTAAACAAGGGTAGGGTTGTTATGTAGATTTAAGTCTCCACCTTCTCCATTGAGAAGTTTCTAGAGATTTAGAGTTCTCCCTCTCTTCCTGGTACAGAGAGCAAGGCAGCTATAGAAATGGAGATTTCCCTTATAAATATAAATGTCCTTTTATGAAGAATAACTTCTTGGCTTTCTGTATCTGTTGTTTCTGAAAAGTATTATAATTAGTCCAAGATAGTTCTTATGCCAAAGAGGCAAATTTGAGGGTGGTATAGTCTGTTCCTCTTCATATACAAATGATCAAATTTGTAAATCCTACAATCAATGTCATCTTGAAGATTTTTCCTTTTGTCTGTTTAGGAGTTACTAACGTGATCTCTTTGACGGCTGGGGATTTCTTTTGCATATTTTGGGTGTTAAACCCACTTTATTAGGATAACATTTTTCTAAACCAGTCGATTTTTTTCTTTTTTAAATGAATCTTTCTTTTTTTTTTAATATATTTTATTTATTTATTTAATTATTTTTGACAGGGAGAGAGATACAGAGACAGAGAGAGAACTGAACTGGGGGAGCTCCCAGTTCAGCATATGGTTCCGCACGGGCCGGGCCAGGATTCGATCCCCGGTCCCCGGCGCTGCAAAGTGAGCGCCCAACCCACTGAGCCATCCCGGCTTCCCCCGATTTTTTTCTTATCATCTCTACCACCTCTCCTAGAAATACAGGTCTCATTCCCAGTACTATCATCAAATTATTGTTGTTTAGTACATGGATTTCAGCATAAATTATAGAAGCATGTCCCTTTATTTTAAAACATAAATTATTGGAAGTTCATCAGTTTTCACATATAATTTTTAGCTTCCATAAAGCTAATCTTAAAACCAAAATATCCTCTGAAATCTGGGGAATATCTGTTCACCGAGTGCTGAAAAAATAAGCCAAAAGAGTGACTCCCCATTCTGTCTTTTTTTTTTTTTTTTTTGACAGAGAGAGAGAGAGAGAGAGAGAGAGAGAGAGAGAGAGAGAGATACAGAGAGAGAACTGAAATGGCGGAGCTCCCAGTTCAGCATATGGGTCCGCACAGGCCGGGTCCCCGGCGCTGCAAAGTGAGCGCTTAACCCACTGAGCCATCCCGGCTTCCCCTCCCCATTCTGTCTTGATTGACCTCTTGCACATGCATTGCTGTTAATCTATTTTGCGTGAGCTTTTTATTGTGAGCATATGTCTTTGTATTATGCATAGCTGGTCCCATTAGTCTTTGGTCACTGTCCTTTTTCCCCCTAATTGTTTCTATTTTTTCCACAATTACAAAAAAAAATACTCAAATATTTAACTTATCATTTTTCACTTTTGAAGCTTTTTAAAACTAGCATCATCCTTCCTTGTGTGATTTATCATATCCTTTTCAGTGTTGCTTTAAATTTTTTTACTTTCTCCTACACTCAACTCTTGGGAAGAGGTTTGCTATTAATAGGGTGGGGTTTCCCCATCTTGGTGCTTTTGAAGTTTTGGACAGTTCTTTGTTTTGGACGGTTCTTTGTGTTCTTTGTCTGTGGCTCATAGGATACTGAGCAGCATCCCTGGCCTCTATGCAACTTCATGCCAGAAGCACCACCCCCAGAATGTTGTGACAGCCAAAAATGTCTCCAGACACGAACAAATGTCTCCAGGAGATGGGGGGGTGGGGGATGGGAGGGGGAAGAGTTGCCACCTGTTGAGAACCACAGGGCTCAGTGGATCTTAGGCTTGTGTCACCATTTTCAATCCTGATTTTGAAATGACTTATTCCCTGAAGCCTTAAAGGGAGTAGGCTTTTTGCAGAGGGATACATATATATATATATATATATATATAATTTCAGACAGTACACAGACATGAGCCTAGGAAATGTCACACTTACTCAACTCAATGCCCCTCCTCCACTCCTGTTATTTTTCTCTCTGCCAGTGGCGTCAAAAAGAATTCTGAAAGAATGTGGCTATGATACTTCATGCTATCAAGCTCAAAAGGTCAGACCTATAAGATCCCCACCCCCTACCCCCACGTCCTAACTTTCCCTACTACTCAGGAGCAGAAATGAATGTGGACATGTGGGTGGAAGCCAAGTTCACCTCTGTTAAAAAGAAGACAACAGGCTTAACATGGAGTCGCTTATGCTAAGCCCCTCATCACCAAACCAGTTGGTTCAACTCCCTGCCGTCCCCTAAAAGAAACTGACCTTGCAACAATCGGCCAGCTTTTTGCCTGGAGTAACTTCCTTGTTTCTTTCCCCTCTGGTCATGAAAGTCTCATTTTGGCACAGCTCCTTGGAACTCCTTTCTAGCTGGTAGATTACGTGCTGTCTGATTTGTATCAATCTTAATATGCCTCAGTTTATCTTTTAACACTGCAGTCCCATGTTCATTGCAACATTATTAATAATAGCCAAGATAGGAAACCACCTAAGTGTCCGTCAATGGATGAATGGGTAAAGAAAATGTGGTCTAGAGATACCAAATATTCAGCCTTAAAAGCGAGAGAGAAAAAAAAAAATCCTTCTGTTTGCAACAACGCGGATGAAGTTTGATCTTGCATGATCTCACTTATACAAAGGTGGTCTGGGAAGTATCCAGCCATGTAATATGAAAAATATAAGCATTTATGGCTGGGTTTTTCCCAGACAGCCCTCTATATGGAATCTAAAAATGCTGAATTCAGAAGCAGAGAGTGGAAGAGCAGTTAAAATATGAGATGTTTGTTTAATTGGTAAAGCTATATTGATCTTAGCCACCTCTAGAGCACAAACTTCTCTTGGGTTTTCTATGGAAAAAAAATAACACAGGAGACATATAACTTTGTGGTGAAGGGGGTGGGCTGGGAATCCAGGCTGCCTAGGAGCCTCCCCCATCCTAGCTGCCTGATGCATTGTCTCTGACCTGGCTTTCCTCATCAGCATAACGGGCATCATAGTGCCAGCCTCATAGCACTGTGGCGAGGGTTAAATAAATGAACCCTTGTGAAGTGCTTGGAATGGCGCCTGAACCCAGCAAACGACCAATCAATTTTAGTTATTATCGGTTAAGTGCAAAAGAATGGTTCATGTAGTGAAGGCTCATCCATTTTTAACATAAATCTTCTTTAAAATGGTTACAATCACTTCATTTTTCTCTTGTTCGTTACATAAAACTCTTTTGAATACCTAGTATGTACCGACGCCTTCGTACTGAGCGCTGGGGACAAACTATACATTTTATACATATATAAATAATGTGGCCTCCAGGAACTTGGGATCTGCTGGTGACGCGTCGCACATGCTCCCAAGGGCAGTGTGCCCTTCACCGGGGGCAGCAGGTGGGCTTGGGCTGGAGGGTGACTCAGGACGGCTGCCCAGCGCGCACCGGTACGTTTTGATCCGGTTGTTTCTCAGCGGCACGTGTTTGTAAAGAACCATATGGAAAGGGGATCTTCAGGACAGGGGCCTCATCATTCTTTCCAAGGCTGTGAACTGTTCTTGGAGACTCGCACCTTTCGTGGTGAATGTTAGGGCTGAAGGGCGAGATGGTGGGAGGAGGAAAACATGAACATGAGGACAAAGCAGCAGCCCCAGGCCCTCCCAGTAGAGAAAGGCCTGCGAGGACTTTCTGCCCCACCCAGAGGCGGTGGGCACTTGGCGCCAGATTATCCACTAAACGCGCCCACCCTAGGTGCTAGAACTTTCTGATAGCCCTCCTCTGCTCCCCTTTCTGCTTCTTCTGATCCCTGCCTATGAAAACTCTCCCAGCCCCCAGAAGAGGCCGATGCCATCTTTGCCATCTTTCGGTGTCAGCCCAGCGGTTTCTACTAAGCCCTCTCGCTAAACCAGAACTCTGTCTGGTCTTTCTTTGGAGAACCTTATAGTGAATGTCAGAGATTCCGCAAGGCCACAGGGCAAACAGAGAGGGAGGGCCGTCCAGAAAGTATCCCGCCATGTAATATGAAAAACAGCGGCATGTGTGGCTAGTCTTTCTCTGGACAGGCCGCAGACTCCCAACTGCTTACTAACCTGCATATGGAGCTGTTCGCTCGATGGACTGTTACAGCTGAGATTTTACCACTGGGTTGACTAGCTTTGGGCGGAGGGCTGGATATTAGCTGTTATTTCCTGAAGCAACTACTCTGCTTACATTTCCAAATTTATTATTTGTGAGCATATGTATAAGGATT
This sequence comes from Craseonycteris thonglongyai, assembly GCA_004027555.1. NCBI lineage: Eukaryota > Metazoa > Chordata > Mammalia > Chiroptera > Craseonycteridae > Craseonycteris > Craseonycteris thonglongyai. Next base: position 36,027 of record PVKE010003005.1, read on the forward strand.
ATGTTTAAAATCAAAGACAACATAGCTGGTGGTCTTACCTGACAGGTAAGTGGAAGAATTAGTAAATGGATTTTTACACTATTGTGTGCTGGGTGGGCTAAGTGGCCTATTGGAGACTGACTGACTTATTTCCTGGTTTTCAGGTAGTTCTAGGTTACATTTGGTGGAATAGTGACCTCTTGGTAATTAAATGCTTTAAATTCTTCTTAGTGATGTTTTTCCAACAGAAGATGTGTTCCTCTTCTGGTATTTTAGTATGTGGTAGGTTCAAAACTGTCTTCATTTGCTGTGATGGAGTCCTCCTGGCACACTTCTATCCAGCCTTCAAAACCCAGCCGAAATGACCCACTGTGAGAAAGTTTTCTTGGAATGAATCATTTTTCCCATGCATCACTTCCATAATGCTTTTAATCCTCCTTCTATAACCCCTTTTTTTTTTTAAGATGTATTTTATTGTTTTGAACACAGACAGAGAGAGAAAGAGAGAAGGGGGAGGACCCAGAGAAGTCTCCATAGTTGTACATCATAAGTTTTTGACATGGTTTTGTTCCACACAGTTGGGTGGGGACCGTGTAGTGTGGGAACTGTGGGCCTCCCACAGGGGAGGCACCTCCCTTCAAGCCAGGGACTGAACTGGGGGATGAGAACCAAACTGGGGCCTCCTGCATGTGAAGCACACCCCAGTTCAGCATGTGGGTCTGCACGGGCCGGGGCCGGGATTTGATCCTCTGTCTCGGGCTGCAAGACAAGGGCTTAACCCGCTGAGCCATCCCAGCGCCCCCAGCTCCTGTAACTCTTAACTTGTGTAACATGTTTATATCTCTGTGCCCGGCTCCTTAATTGGGCTATGGATTTTCGGAGGTCAGGTCCACTGATCGCTCAAAGTGTATTACCAGAAATTTGTCACTTGTTAATTGCACAAAAAGATGATGTTTTTAAGGTTTGTATTCAATCCCTTTTTGATGATACCTATCATTTGTGGGAACCCCTCCGCCATACCTATCCATCCACTCACTCTCCCACACATACACCAACATATTGTGTTCATACTTACTATATCAATGATTGTTTTTCTTTAAATGTATTAGCTTGTGTCCACTTGTTCAAAACAACCTGCATTTGAAAAGCCTTGCACAGTTACAGTTTGTAGCTCTTGGTTTTGCATTTCAGGACATTTTGGAGCACAGTCTCCTGTTGTGCGTTTAGCTGGGAGGGGTTGAGTTGGGGGGCTCGGCTGGCTGGGAGGAGGGAGCTGGCAAGTACTGTTAATTGTATGGGCTAGAAGTAAAATCCCAAGATGTGGGAGTGTTGGCATCTATTTGAATGTGTCCAACAGGCATTCCTCTGGGGACACGTCTTTTCCTTGGAGGAGTAGCGCTTTACTCGCACTGACTGTGGACTTTTTTTTTTTACGATTTATTTAATTGTTTTTGACAGAGACAGAGAAAGACAGAGAGAAAGGGGGAGGGCCCAGAGCCGTCTCCATAATTGTACATCATCAGCTTTCGACATGGTTTAGTTCCACACAGGTGGACGGGGACCACACAGATCGGGAACTGGGCTGGGGGCCCCCCACATGGGAGGCACACCCCCTATAGCCAGGGGCTGGACTGGGGGGTGAGAACTGAACTGGGGGCCTCCCGCATGGGAAGCAGACCTCAGTTTAGCACATGGGTCCACATAGGCCAGGGCTGGGATTCAATCCCTGGTCCCTGGGGCTGCAAAGCGAGTGCTTAACCCACTGAGCCATCCCGGCTTCCCCCCGTGGACTTCTGATGGCACCTTCAGTGACTGGTCAGCAGCTCACAGTCAGGACTGGGTAATCACAGTCTTTTTCTGTAATTTCTAAGGTCTGGGATAGGAGTGGATTGGGGGTGGAATATGAAATTTATGATCTGGTGTCAACATGGACTGCCCTCTCTTCTCGTCTGAATAGAAACTCTTCTAAGGAAGAGAGGAGCAGACCCATACTACTCATCTAGGCAGAGGCCCTGGGAAGAAAGAGGGGACCCTAGGATTCTATGGGTGGAGCCACCAGGATTCAGGCCAGTAGCCTGCTGAAACCTTCCAGCACCACCTGCTTGTATGTTTCTTGCTTTACATCTCTGTTCTTCTCCGCATGGTGGCGGAGCTGACCACGTGCCCAGGTGGGTGAGGAGAGTATCTTGAGGAAGAGTGGGCAGAGATAGGGAGAAGAGAAAGGAAACTTGGGGTTTTCACTGCGCTTATTAATCTCTACTTGATCATTAGGGGCTCTGATACAAGTATCCATAGAAGAGTTTGTCTCTAACTGGCAATTTCTCTTGTTACTGGGCTAAGGATCCTGCTTCTTGCCGCCCGTAAGCCAATAATCGAGAGACAAGGTTGGTGGAAAGAAAAACAGGATTATTCAAAATGTCAACATTTTGGGAGAATGGTGGGCTCGTGTCCCCAAAAGCCATCTTTCTGTTCTTAGGTCAACCAGACAGTTTTATGGGCAGGTAAGAAGAAGCAGAACAAAGGGAAAGGTGAGTCAGTCATGTGACTCACCCAGGAGACTGTCTCCTCGGGTCTCCTTTGTTCTGCGATGGTTATCGTGAACCTGGTCTTAGCGTTGATTCATTCGAGCATGTCATCTGACAGAGAGTCTCAGTCCAGAACTGCAGCCCAGGTGCCGGTGTCTGGATGGCTGGGATGACTCAGTTTCTTGCAAGTTAGTGTTTTGCTGATTAACTAGATTAATATGGTATGTGTGTAGCCTTGGGAAAAACAGGGCCATTAAGGCCAGCAGGAGGGGAGAAAAACAAAGAGAAGTTTTAAAAAGTTCTAGGCTAAATTACACTTTTTTTGTTTTGTTTTGTTTTTGTTTTAAAGGTTTATTTTTATTGTTTTTGAGAGAGACAGAGAGAAGGGGGAGGGCCCAGAGCAGTCTCCTTAGTTGCACACTATTGGTTTTCTACATAGTTTCATTCCACAGATGGGCAGGCGCAGGGCTGCACAGGGCAGGAGCTGGGCCCGGGAGCCTCCTGCATGGAGCTTTCCCAGGTGAGAACCAAACTGGGGCCACACCCCAGTTCAGCACAGGGGTCTGCACAGGCTGGGTCCAGGATGTGATCCTTGACCTCTGGGGCTGCAAAACAAGTGCTCAACCCGCCGAGCCATCTAGGCTTCCCCTAAATTACATTGTTGAATTGAAGTAACGTAGTGTTAAATCCTGAAAATAGAAAATACAGTGTCACCCTTACATTCTCTCTGGTAAACTGATTTTATTTTTTCTTTCTTCCCTCCCTCCCTCCCTCCTTTCTCTCTCTCTCTCTCTCTCTCTCTCTCTCTCTCTCTCTTTCTTGTAAGCAGCAAAGTTTATTGAGAATAAAAAGTAGAGAAAGTACACTTCCAAGAGGGGGAAGCAGACTTTGAACAAGAAGAGGTAGCTCAAAAGGCCCTAATTTTCTACTCTCCATTCAAGCATCATGCACGTATAGCTATCTTTAAGTTGTTGTTTGTATGGAACTTCATCAATAATTAAAAAAAAGTACATATTAGTTTTTTAAATGAATATTTTAATTACTATTTACTTATTTAATCCACATTTACTGAGCTGTGACTAATGTCAGCTATCAGAGTATATGCTTCAGAGAAAAGGTTCATTAAATGGACAGACTCAAACTCTAGGTTGCTTATAGTTTAGCACAAGGGTCGGGGAGGGGAGACCCAGATAAGTGTGTAGCTAACCACTATGCAAAGCATAATATAATAAAAGCCATACAAACTGCACTTAATGTGTGAGTTTGGTAGAAAAATAGATGCTTTTCAGCTGAGGGGAATCAGACTGGCTTTATTCCAGATCCTTCTAAAGCTTGAGTGGCCCAATCAGGTCATGCTGATTTCATTTCATTCCAGACATCAGCCAGGTTAAGGATATCCAATGGGCACAGCAATGCAACATATTTGTATGTCTTCAACTTGTCAGGTTAAAAGCCATTCAGCATTTTCAAGATTCAAGGCAAGGACACTAGGGGAAAAAATAATGCTTGGTTATTTTTTGCAATTAAAAAAAATTATTTTATTGTTTGGGGAGGAGAGAGAGAAAGAGACAGACAGAAGTGGGAAAGGCCCAGAACAGTCTCCATAGTTGTACATCATTAATCATGACATAGTTTGATTCCATACAGGGGTCATGTGGGGCGGGAACTGAACCAGGGGCCTCCCATATAGGAGGTGAGAACCTTTGCCACCATCCCAGTGGTTTAGCAGTATGCCACAGTTAGCACGTGTTTGCACGGGCCGAGGTTGGGATTCAATTCCCGGACCCCCAGTTGCAAGGCAATCACTCACCCTGCTGAGCTATCCTAGCATTCTTTGAAAGCATTTTTTGATACATGAAATATATAATATGAAAAAATTAGTGAAGGATGACTCTAAGGATTTAGGTTTAAGCTTTTGGGTGAGTGAACAACTGGTTTACTGGCATAATGGAGATTGGAAAACAAGCAAGTTTGGGGGTGTTGTGTGTTTTTGGACTGGGTTAGTTTGAAAGGACTCTTAAGTGTCTAAGATAAGGTGAGCAGATTTTAACATTGGTAAAGCGGGACACCATTGACTGGGGGGGAGGGGGTTCTTGATTAAAAATTGGGTCTATCTCCCGCCGTTCCCTAGCTTGTCGTGCATTCTTTCCAAAAATCAGGACTTTTTTAAAACGCCGCGGGACGTGGGACAAATTGTTAAAAATCGGGACTGTCCTGCCAAAAGCGGGACGTCTGGTCACCTTAGTCTAAGAGCAGTCAAGGAGAGAATGTGATACCTGAGTCTGGAGTTCAGTGGAGACATAAATTGTGGACTTAGCTGCACAAGGCATCAAGTTGTGTGGTGTTGATACTGCTTCACTTCCGGTGTACAACGAAGCTGCACAGTGCACTGGGAGTCAGTACAGATTGCGCTTCACTATCGTCTGTACAAAATCAGCCTCCCACCCACACAACATAACCCGTTCCTCTGTACCTGAGAGTTCTTAATTACTTTTCTCTGTCATTTGAAGACAAGGAAAGTCTGTGTCTTGTACTCAATGGACACAAAGACAAATTAGTGCACCATCAAGGTGTCAACTGAACAATTATGGAGCATCTATAAGGCCTAAATTTAATAGCATGAATACGCAATTCTAAAGACCTCCCTAGGCTAATGCTCCTTTCGTTTGAAGGACGTATGAAGGTCATCATACCTAATCTTTAAGGTCATTCTGAAACCATTCTGACCTAGTGTGTAGCCTGGATTGTTTTCTAACAACCCTGAAGTGACTCCAGGGAACAGCGCCAGGATATGGTTACTAGGAAAGCTCAAGGAAAATATCCATTAACATCACTGAAGAACTTTTGGGGCTGTACTCCCCTGAGCCCCTCCCATATCTCAACTATCCTTGAATTCCACTCCAGAAAATATGGGTATGTGAGAGGTCTGCACCTTTATAATGTGTGACCTCTTTCAGTAGAGTACATTTTAGGAGACGCTGGGATAACTCAACAGGTTGAGCACTTGCCTTGCAACCATGAGGTCTGGGGATTGAATCCTGACCCCAGCCTGGCAAACCCATATGCTGAACTGGGGTGCAACTGGTAACTGCCAGAATTGCTTGATGGTGAATGTGCTTACCGCCCATGTGGGAGGCCTCCATTTGGGTTTCCGCCCCACGTGACCCTACATTAAGTTGACCAGATGTCCCGCTTTTGGCAGGACAATCCCAATTTTTAACAATTTGTCCCGTGTCCCGTGGCGTTTTAAAAAAGTCCCAACTTTTGGAAAGAATGCATGACAAGCTAGGGAACGGCGGGAGATAAACCAAATTTTTAATCAAGAACCCCCTCCCCCCGGTCAATGGTGTCCCGCTTTACCAATGTTAAGATCTGGTCACCTTACCCTACATCCACCTGTGTGGAATGGAACTGTCACAACTAATGACATACGCACAACTGTGGCGATTGCTCTGGATCCTCTTCCCCTCTCTCAAAAATAATAAATCTTAAAGGAAAAATCCAGGGGGTGGGGAGGATGCCAGGATGGCTCAGTGGTTTGAGTGATCGCTTACAGCCCTGAGGTCCAAGGATCAAATCCCTGCCCTGGCATGTGCAGACCAATATGCTGAGCTGGGCTCATGTGGGAGGCCCCTGGCTCGGCCCCCAGCTCACGGGGTGTGCCTCCCATGCGGGAGACCCTTGGCCCATTTCCCACCCTGAGCGGCCCCACACCCACCTGTGTGAAATGAAACCATGTTGAAAAACTGATGATGTACAACTATGGAGATGGCTCTGAGCCCTCCTTGCTTCTCTGTCAAAACAATAAATCTTAAAAAAAAGAAAAGGGTACATTTTACTGTGTGTGTGTGAGAGAGAGAGAACAGATGAGAATGGAGACTTTTCAAACATTTGTTGTAGTATTTTTCTCTCTCTCCTCGTTTACATAGGTTGAAGTAGGTTGGATATGCCTTTGAATACTTGCTCAAGCTGACAGAATTGCCTCTCCCCTCATTCATATTGTAGTTGGTAGATACACATCAGCTATTCTATGGCTGTCAGTGGCTGTGGGAACCCTGAAGTTCTTCATCCTGTGTCTGTGTTTCTATCCTGTCTTCCACTTGGGTGTCAGCAGCTGTCTGTGGCTCATCCTTTCTACGTTCCCCCATTACTCTCTATTTTTATGGCAGAGGATGAAGTGAAAGTTACAAAACTGTTTTTCCTTGATCCATTGCAGACTCGCTGAGCTAACTGAAGATCCTGAACAAGTTACTCCATTTCAGGGAGAGATTAACTTTGGAGGTCATAGGAGCTAGGAAATAAGTGCTTTTATGTGGCCACTCACCATATCGAAGATAGTTATTTTGTTATAGTGGAGTCATTTTTCAGAAACAATCAACTGAGAGGACACATCTAGCCTTGTGGCCAGTTCCTCCTTTTTCCATGTGGCTTTGCTGTCTGAGTCCTTCTGCATTGTTTATGCAGAACCCACAGCTTTTACGCTGTCCTTCAAATAATTGAGTAATTTATCACACCTGGTAGAAACTTACAAGCCATAAATTGAATTATTTAGGTGATTAAAAAAAGCAATTTAGACGCCTTTTAATTCACAAACTATGATTTTCTTAGGACTGTGGTAATATACAGACTTGTGCAATGTCATTTTGACAGGTGAAGACTGTAAATGAAAGCATTATCTACAACCACATTTCTTCAAAGCGTTAAGTTCCTAGGACATTCAGGGATTATTATTTTAAAAATGTGCTTGCTGCCTGCCACTCTGCTACCAAAAATAAGCTAGTCTGAGGGGGTTAAGTGTTAGAGGACATTCCAGGAAACTTTCTTTGGGGACCATTTGTGACAGCATTCTTGACTTCTTTTTTTAAAAAATATTTATTTATTTATTGTTTTTTGACAGAGAGAGAGAGAGAGAGAGAGAGAGAGAGAGAGAGAGAGAGAGATACAGAGACAGAGAGAACTGAACTGGGGAAGCTCCCAGTTCAGCATATGGTTCCGCACGGGTCGGGGCCAGAATTCAATCCCCGGTCCCCGGTCCCCGGCGCTGCAAAGTGAGTGCTCAACCCACTGAGCCATCCCAGCTTCCCCTTGACTTCTTTTTTACTGCTTTCTAACTCTGCTTTTTCAATCCAGCTAAGTTCTGTGAAAAGAGCTGGGGCATTAAAAAAAATTTTTTTTTCAAATAGACTTCTCAGTGCCAAAATGTGTAATAGAAAAATTAACTTAAGGTGGTAGTTTATCTCAACTATTTCAGAACGTCTAGCTCTTCATGGGAGTCAGAGACATCATGTAGCTCGATGCTGTTTTAGGAGGCAGGAGGGAGGATTGGGGGAAAAAAATCATTCTGTGTTTGAGCCAGAATATCTGGAGTCAGTGAGCTCAAAAGTTCTTTGTAATAGTCGTGTGACCTTGAACAAGTTACTTTTCCTGTCTGATTCTGGGTTTTCAGCTGTGACATGCAGCCAAAGATGACTGTGCAATGTGCGTCTGTTGTGTCCAAGACGGTGAAATGTTACACTGGTGAAAAATCACCATTGATTTGGGCAGAGCCATTGCAGTGTAGAAAGCAAGTGCCTTGTGATTTTTACACTGTACTAATGTATTTCGGAATCCAGTGCCGGTGCAGGCAGGGGTTTCTGACTAGCTCCCCGCAGGTCAGGTTGTTTATTTTCAGGAAAGAACTGAAGGGTCTGTTGTCCTGGAAGATGAGTTCCAGATCAGTTTTGCTAAGTGGGGTTAGAAACTGGCTTCGGGGTGTGTAAAGCTGAGATGCCAGGTTGCAGCCCCCTCTTCCGGGCCGAGAGGTTATCATCTGAGTCCTTTACACAACAGGGACGAAGGTGACCACAGGCACAGGACGTGGCACCAGGGTTCATTAGGAGGAACCACTTCAGGAAATGACCCAAGATATTTACAATGTCATCCAGGTATTTACAAATAAACCCGGATTCTCACTGGAGGGGGGAGGGGGGCCGGGAGGACAGCAGGAGGGCATAGTTCCCTTAAGGGAGAGGCCTGGAGGCCTGGGAGGGCGCTCACCTTCCCCAGAGTCCGTGCGCCCTTACCCGCGTCCTCGCTCTCCGGCGCGCCCAGGGCGCCAGCCTCACGAGCCCCCCACGCACACGCGGTTCTCGGCCGGACCACCCCGTCCCCACCCCGCCCAGCTGCACTTGCCCACCCGGTAACGGTCCCTGGGCCCGCGGCCTGCGACCCCTCCCCCTGCCCGCGCCCCAGCTCCGCGCCGCCGGCACGGGGGTAACCCGCCCCCGGAACCGACGTGAGCGGCCCCGGGGCGGGGTCCCCCTCCGCCCCCGAGCCCCTGCCGGTCTCCTCCGCACCTCGCTCGGGCTCGCCCCCGCCCCCCTGCAGCTCCCTCCCCCGGCGCGCGGCTCTCACGCGCAGCCGAACCCAGCACCGCCCCCATCAGAGCCGAGCCGGCGGCTCCGCGGAGCAGCCGCCGTTCCTGCCGCCGCCTCCCGGCCCTCCGCGTCCCCTCCCGGTCCCGCCCCCAGCCCCCGGAGCCCCAGCCGCTGCCCTGCACCTGTCCCCGCCCTCCCCCGCCGTCCTCCCCGTTCGGAAGCAGCCCCAGCCGGCCCGGGCTGGCAGCAGGGCGGCGGCGGCTCCGCGATGAGCTTGGAGGGCGGCCACAGCGGCGGTCGGCGCCGCGGGGCGGAGAGCCGGGATGCCGAGCCGCCCCCGGCGCCGCCGCCGGGAGAACCGACCCCGGTCCCCGCGCCCCTGCGCTACCTGCCGCTGCCCGCGCCGCCTGCGTCCCCCGAGGGCCCCGCGGGGCCCGACGAGCCGCCGGCGGAGGGGGCCCCGCGGCGCCGGGGCGCGGACAAGCCGCCTCCGCCGCTGCCTCTGCCGCCCGCCGGCCAGGAGGCGTCGGCGGCTGGCGACTCCGGGGAAGGTCCGAGGCGCCTTGCGGAGGTTTCGCAGGCGGCGGCCGGGAAGGGCGGCCCCGGGGAGCCCGAGGCCGGCGCGGGCGGGGAGGGAGAGCGGCGCTGCGCGAGCAGCGACCAGCCCGAGACGCGCTCGGTGTGTAGCAGCCGCAGCAGCAGCAGCGGCGGCGGCGGCGGCGGCGACGACCCGCGCGCCGGCCACCAGCACCAGCACCAGCACCACCAGCCCATCTGCAAGATCTGCTTCCAGGGCGCCGAACAGGTGAGGCCCGGCGGGGCCCCGGGGCAGCTGGCGCGGGGCTCCGGCCCGGGACCCGCCCGTTCAGCACCACGGACAGCGCGCCGCTCGTCTGCACCGCGGAGTGTGCGGCTCGCGGGTCCCGCCGACCAGAGCGCACGACTCGGTGTTCGCCTTCTCCCTTTCTGTGAAGGCTGATCAAAATGTCCTGGTGGCGAATACTGGGTTTAATTTCATCTACACTCTTCCCCCCCCCACCCCCTCCAATCTGGTTTTGCAGTTACACATTCCTCAGGTGCTTTAATGATAATGCCATATGTGTCTCTCTTATTTACTCAATGGATTTTGGTTAATGCATAAAAACAAACCTATATCCTTTTGCTGCGTATGTATCCTGAGGCAGGTCGTCTTAGAATGAAACCGGGTTGAGTCATCTCAAAACCAAAAGGGCAGCGTCTTTCCTTTCTGCAAATTTGGTGCCTTGATCTCAGTGATGTGATAAGTGTGGTAGTTTTACAGGAGAAATAAGAGTGTGCGTTGGCCTCGTGAAAGAAAGGTTGCTTAGGCAACCGTGTAGTTTGTATTTTGTTAGAAACACACGTCTGAAATATAAACTCCATTAGAGGTGCATGCAAACTTATATGAGAGTAGTCAACAGACAACAGGATAATAGATTTCTTAAAAAATGTGTGGTCTGAGAAAACATTAGGTTTAACATTTTTAAAGGTAAGCAAATTGCATGAGAATATGCAGGCTTTCAGGAATATAGTGACCTAAGTCAATATTTATGATGCTACATTTAGAAAAAAATAAAAGCATAAAGCTATTGCAGGCTACTTTCTGGGATGCTGTGCATTTCTTCTTTAGCAATGATTAAGAATAACTGCAGAGGAAATGCATCTGACCATCCACTTAAAAGTTATTAAAGAGATTTAATAGTACAGCTTTTCCCCACGGGTATTGGGAGCTACATCATGCAGACATTTTGTATGTTGGTAGAACATTTATGTCAGAACTCTAAGCAATATCTTGGAAATAGTTTTAAGACTTTTTATAGTCTTGTTCCCATCAGAGGTATAAAAATTTAATTTCATTTTCTGGGATAGAGCTTGATGCCTGTGTCCTTCTGGGTAAATGGCTTTGAAAGAAAAGAAAGCAAGTGTGAGATGTTTTTAACACAGAGAAACAAACATAAACCTTCATACTGAGCTGTTTTCTTTGCAGGGGGAGCTGTTGAACCCCTGCCGATGTGATGGGTCAGTTCGGTATACACACCAGCTATGCCTGCTAAAGTGGATTAGTGAGAGAGGTTCCTGGACATGCGAACTCTGCTGTTACCGATACCACGTCATAGCCATTAAAATGAAACAGCCTTGCCAGGTGAGCATGTGTGACGTTACTGTTCCTGAAATCGTTTTGCTAAATTTAAGTGCACTGGAGTTACCATATGCAAATCATGGTCAAACCCAGATTTAGAATTTGTAAAGTTGTGCTTTGAGAAATCTGTGACTTTTTTTTTTTTAATCTGAGAAACTCAAAAGACATTTTATTCAAATGGTTTTCTGTCTTAATTTGTTGTTTATTGTTAAAGGTAGACCCATCTTTGTTTATAAAAGGGCACATTGGTAAAATGTCTTCTACTCCAATTAAATTAATTTTATTAATTAGAAATTTTACACACTTACTTTAGTAATACTCTGTTAATTTAAGCTTTGAAGCCCTGGATGGGCTCCATTAATGAAAAACAGATGCAAGTAAAGCAAAAACTTCACTAGTTTGGAAACTTTGTTTGAACCTGTTATTCAAAGAATAATTTTTAGAACCTAGTTCTAATCTGAACACTCTTTTCACTTAATCAAGCTTTCATTGGAGGTTTTTTTTTTTTTGCAGTAAAATTATAATTCCTTTCTCCTTTGCTGTGGTCAACTACATAGTGGATACAGAAGTATTCCCAAGAGTTACTCTCAATAATACTGAAATTGTATATATTCTTAAACTTACTGTATAGAATCATATAACAACATGATACCCATAAACCTGCAGATGCCCTTGGCAAAATAGGCTTTCGGTTTTTTTTTGTCGTGATGGAACTGATTCAGTCCTTTGCAAAGACTGGTGCAATGTAAAATACTAAATACTAAGGATGACATCTTAAACTAAAGCAGAATAGGCTGTCATTGACAAGATCTGATAGTGACATGGAGCTGAAGTTAAACAGACAGGAAAGTAGGGATCAAAGCAAAGACAAGGGAGGTAGTGAAAGGAATAGGCCACTGAAAAGTGAGGAGGCAAGACAGTCACAAAATCTAGTGTTCCCTGTTCCTACAGCATTTAAATTACCAAAATTAGTTTGCATTGAGCAGTGTAAAATAGGTGAAAGTGTGTTTGGAGAAGGAACCTGGAAGCTGAATTACTCCTATATTAATAATTTAAATTTTATAGATTTTAATTTGTGCATCCTTTCCATAATGTGAAAGTTAATTTGCATCTTTAATAGCCACTATTTAAGGCATGATAAGCAGGCATGAAGTGAAAATATGAATTTTCTCAAGCTGACTTAAGGCTTATAAATAATTTTGAAAGAGTAATAACAATGTGCATGAGTGATGTTATCACACTGAAGATAGACATAAACCTGACACTTTCCTAGAACCTTTAACTGAGTGAGCTACACAGTTATCACTTTATGGATCCATCATAGTTGTCTGGAAAACAGATGGAACCATGTCCAAAGACCAGGATATGAGTAGTACAGTTGAATCTACAATCATTTTATAAATAGGAATATGTGGAGATGACAAACGAAGAACTTTGGGGCTCCAGTGAAAAGTCTCATTAGAAGTGCTATGGTCAGATGTCTTGAGAGCTGAAAGAGAAGGCTTTGTATTTCATACATTTATGGCTACTACATAGTAATTCATTTGGGGTGATTACTTTTGAAGCAACATAAATACAGGTTGTTGATATAATTTTAAAATAGAGAAGAGACAAAGGGTTGGGGCAAAAATACAATTTATTAATTCTAATTCTATAGCAAAATGAAAGATTACCACTGTTTTGTTTCATTAAAATAACAAAACATTAAATAATTATTTTAACAAAAGCCATTCCTCAAAGAAGATAAATGATATGGCCAAAAAATCGAAGCAAAACAAAAAACAACCAAAACCCATAAATTAGCCTACTATTAATAATACATTGTAGATTAATTTTAATACAACATATGCAAATACTACCATGATCTGTAACCTGATCTGTTTTTTGCAACAAACTAGAAAATAATATTTAGAAACAAAGTTGATATGAATGTGATGAATAGCTCAGCTCATGCCAGAGAAAATAACTTACCAGGACTACATTCTATGTATGTAGAGCTCAGTATTTGTGTGTGTGTGTTTTCTTTTATTATTGTTATTTATTTTTCCCCTTACATACGTATGTTTTTATTAAATTTATTGAAGTGACGTTGGTTAATACATTATAAAAGTTCAAGCTCAATAATCTTAATGCACAGAAATCAGTTAAGTGTGGATTCTGATGCCTAGCAGTAGTTTATTGTCAGATAAAGTTTGACTAATTGCCTGACATTTCTGTTACAGATAACCTATAAACTGAGCGAGCTCTGATGGTTTCTGTCTTGCTGGTGTGAGGCCGGTTAGATTTACCGTTTATCCCAGTCATGCTTTAGGCCTAGCAGAGATCCTTGTCCTCATGCTGCAGGATCAGATAGGAAGCATGGGAGGCCCTCACCTTCACTTTCCACATTCCTCTGTCCTAAGAAGAGAGCCTTCCCAGAGCTCTGAGCAGGTGACCTCGTGGATGTAAAACAGAATGGAGAATAAATAATAATAAGACACAGCATTTCCTGAATACTTGCTCGGTGTCAGACACCATTCTAAGTGTTTTATGTATACTGATACTGATATTTAATCCCCATAACATATCGATGAGGTAGAGAAGAGCATCTCTATTTTATACAAAATTAAACCGAGGAACAGAAACGTTCTAGTAACAGGCAAAGCTGGGATCAGACTTAGTCTGGCTCTGAGGTCCATGGTCTTAGTTGCTGGGCCCCATATTGGACCATGTTCTCCACTTCATGGTGGCGGCCCAGATGTTTTGGAAGCAGGAACTGGTTTCAGGCTGGTCTCTAACATCTGGAAAGGCTTTGATGATTGCTGCCTAACAAACCATCTCAGATACGTAGTGGTCTAAACAGTTGTCATGTATTATCTCGTAGGGGTCTGGGTTGATGGAGGTCAGCTGGGAGGCTCTTCCCACAGCGGGTGCCAGTTTGAAGCTGTTGTCATCCAGGGCTTTGCGTGGATGGAAACTTCCGAGATGGCTTTCTCCTTTGACTCATCGGTGGGTGCTGGTGGGTGCTGGCCATTGGCCACAAGCTCAGTTGGGACTGTAAGCTGGTGCTGCGGGTCTCTTTCTAGTGACTTGGGCAGGTTCCGAGAAAGCAGAAGTGACAGATCTCTTTAAGGGCCAACCTTGGAAGTGACAGTTTCAGGTCTGCCGCCTTTGGTCCTCAGCAGGGCCATAATTTTCACCCGGGGCTCGGAAATGAAGAAAATTAAAAAAATGTATGGGTGGTTGACTCTGTCAGTTGAGCTTGATGTGTGTCCTCAAGCACTTTCGGAGGTGGTCATCCCCAGGATATGCCTCCTGGTGCTCAGAGGGACATGGGGACAGACAGGGGCAAGGGCTGTCAGCCAGGAAGCAGGTGTGTGTGTGTGAGTCGAATACGCTGCAATGAGTCTAAAACCTTGATGTTACTTGTATTTCTCATGGTGATTAGAAATTTCTGAGAGTTTGGGTCTAGGCCTCCCCATTTCATTGTTATGCTCACCAACATGACCCAATAGAAAAGTGAGGTATCCTCTATACCAGACTTAAAGCTTAATTGCTGTATCATTAGCAGTCGGAGTTAATTAAGACATTGGAAGTAATTTATGTGCATTAATCCTCTTACCTACCTACTTCTACAATCTGTTTTATTGATTAACATATTGAAGATGATGCTTTAATGACATTTTAAGGCTAAAAGCTAATTCCGTTTCGAATCTCATAGCATGCTATAAAATTTGAAATGTAAGAACATAGAAGATCAAATTCATTTTGAAATGTTGGTGATGTTATAAATGAATTAATCTATGTTCAGGTTTATGAATCTTTCAATACTTTGTCAAGAAATACAGATGCTTGAAGAGAGAACATTTACTAGATAAGAGTAGTGTAAGCAGGAAACTTCATACTTGTGTAAGAGATGGACTGAACGCCCTAAACATAGAAAAATACCATGTAAGTGGAAGGGAAGAGCCAGTTTACCTCGGACAAGTTACTTAACTCATTGTGCCTCAGTTAACTCATCTTTAAAAGATGATAATGGCAGCTGTGTTATACGTTATTTTGAGGATTAAATACATAAATGTATGTAAAGTGCATAGAATAGTGCCTGGCACACAGTAGGTGCTATTTTAATGTTGGCTCTGATGATTATTACACGTTCAAACAGGTGGGGACCTTCAGTGGCTCACGGCAACAGTGCTCACAGGCTCCTCTTATTTTCTCCAAACTCTTGTGACCTAAGTGAATTCAGTGACTCCTCATTTAATGTCACTCTTTATCCATGGAATTTCCCTCCCTTTTTCTGGGAGATCCCATCCCAGTTTCTGAACAGATTTGTTACTGTAAATCATGAACGAATCAGCATTTTAGAAGTCGGGTGTAATGAGACACAGTGACCTCAGAACATGGGAGTGTATTTACTCTCCAGATGTCCTTCCGGTGGGTTGGAGATCATACTCCGAGGAAGAGGTGCTTTTGTTTGTGGCCAAGCTCAGGGCAGTGCTGTTCTGCTTCCTCCATTGTCTATACGTTGGCAGGAGGTGGGGAAGTCCCCCCCACCCTGGAGGTCCATGGTGAGCAATCACAAAGGGACACAGGCAGGTGGCCAAGCACCTGCCATGAATAGTGGTGCCCATCACCTCTCTTCCCTCCTTTACTATTCAGGGCACCAGAGGACAGGCCTGGGAAAGGATGGGGACTTGCAAGAGGCCATATACACCTTGCGGATATTAGGCCCTTGGCCGATTTTACAGCCTCTAACACTTTTATTAGCCTCCTTACTGCTTTTCCTTTCATCACGTAGAATGTGCTATCAGCAGCAGGTCCCCTTGGAGCAATGAGAATGACTGCAGAACCTCCGAGGAAGGAGCAGGGCTTGAGCATTGTTTTCATTTTCATCCGTGTTCGTGAAAACCTGGGATTCATAGTGACAGTTTTAAATTAGAGGGGAAGTTGGCACCAGGTAGGTTCATCTGGGCAAATGTTGTCGGGTATAGCTTCTGGATGTATTTGTAAGGTCCTCATAGAAGCTTGATTAACTTCTTGAGGCCCCTGTCACCATTGTTTTCCTAAATGGGGCTCTGTCACGAAACAGTGTTTTCACCTTCCGAAGTGATTCCCATGATGGAGCGGATGCACTAGAAGACGCTGACAAATTGTCATTGAAACTTGACTATGATTGGAAATGGATTGAGAAGACATCAGAGCGTGAGCATGGTCGCCATTGCATGCTGTCATTTGAAAGACTCCAGGGCATCTGCATCTGGTGGATTAAAATGTCAGCGTACATACAACCTGGTGCCGTAGTAGGCCACCACTTTACTTTTTGCTACTAACATTCTCTGTAGGTTTAATGACAAGCAGAGAGAAAGCGTTTCATTACCATGCCTGAACAACTGAGAAACAATGTTAAAATGTAATATTTAAATGCACATACTGGCATATTTTATAAGTAATTAAACATGCCAAAATGAAGAACACATCACGAGGCAATTTGTTCCCCTTTGAAATTATTTTTGTTTCATTTGCTTACTATTCTCAAAACACATGAATCTTCATTTTGCTCACTAGAACAGATTAATGATTCTCTACTGAATAAAATATGTAAATTATACTCTGACTACTACTTGTAGCCATCTTATTTACTGTGGAGGCCACGCAATTTTACAATTTCTCTCAATGTCAGATGGTTCTGAGATGGATGTAAAAAGAGAGAGAGGCCATTCAGGGAATTCTTTTACCCTTTATGGAAAGGGGGTTAGGGGCAGTGTTCCAATAGATGATACTCTCCACGCTCCAGAACTTCCTTCTCCACATGTATCTGCTTTTTTGCATTTTCCCAGCTCTTTTTAAGTGCCCTTTCTTTTTGACACATTTCTCTTCTTTGCTCTTTTGGCTCCTCCACTCAGCTATCTGTTAGAAGAAAGAACCCCTTTCTGGGCAGAAGTGGGCAAATGAGACAAGTTATGGGGAGAGATCTGACGATCATTGCATAGAGGAACCTTGTTATGGCTCTGTAATGTCTTTCCTTTATAATATCTCTCGTTTATTTTAAACCAGTGGTCAGCAGATCTTTTCTGTGGTTATATAGTAAATACTGTAGGCTTTGCAGATGCTGTCCTCACTACTGTCCCAGTCCGAAAGCAGTCACAGATACAGATAATGATCATGGCTGTGCTCCAGCAACGCCTTTCTTACTTGTAGACCTGAACTTTGACTTTCACATAACCTTCATGTGTCAGGAAATAGCATCCTTCTTTGGATTCCCTCCTCCCCAAACCATTCAAAATTTAAAAACTCATGTGTGACACAAAAATGGGAAAGCTGAATTTGGTGGTAGTTTGCCAACCTTTGATTTAAAGAAATGGCTTATTGATAAGGACTTACATGTTTTTGGACCAGAGAGAGTGAGGTGGGTGCAGCGTTTTAACATATTCGTATGTTTCTTTGAAATTTTGACTGAGATCATCATAAACTCATATCATTGATAAAAGGGTGGTAACAGGTATTGTAGCTCCATAAATAAAAATGCTGCTAAGTTCTTCTTTTTTTTTTTATTGTTTTTGACAGACAGAGAGACAGAGAGAGAGAGACAGAGAGAAGGGGGAGGGCCCAGAGCAGTCTCCATAGTTGATAGCATTAGTTTTCCATATAGTTTCACTCCACAGGTGGGCACAGGGCTGTGCAGGGCAGGAACTGGGCCGGGAGCCTCCTGCATAGACCCCAGCAACAACTGAACTGGGGGCACTCCCCAGTTCAGCATATGGGTCCACCTGGGCCGGGGCCGGGATTCAATCCTCAGGCCCCGAGGCTGCAAAATGAGCGCTTAACCCACGGAGCCATCCCAACTTCCCCAGCTTCTTAATGTTAAATATTAAAATGGTTGTTTCTTCTAAATAGCTTCTTGGTTGTGTCAAACGGAAATCCTAAATTTCTAGGAATAGTTTTAGGTGAGTCAGAAGCAGAAGGCAGCTGTATCTGAAATAAGCCCTCAGAGTCCCTGAGACTGTCCCCTCTCTCACCTCTGAGTTTGGAATGGATGCAGGCCCAGCCCCGGACAGGTTACCCCCGGCTGTCTGCCGCCCTCAGATGTGCTTACCCCTTTCCAATGCATGGGCATGACATTGTTTCAGTTTTTCTGGGGTTTCCGGGTTTGCTGTGTAGGGGAGGGCAGGCATGGTGGCAGTGAGTGGGACAGACTTCAGAACAAATTATGGAAGTCAGGTCAGTAGAGCTTTCTTGGTCACTTTGTGGGCATTCAGTGAACATCTGTGGTATGAATGAGTGAATGAATGAATGAGTATTTCAGTAAGGTAGACAGAATCATGGGTCATATTCATAGTTCTGCAGTCAGAAAGACTTAAGAAAATCAAGTTGCATTCATTGCTTATACATTAGCCATCACCTGGCTGTCAATTTTCAACTTGCTCTTAAATGGATCTTCTAATAATCCTATTCTGATTCTGCCTGGGCAAATATATTCAGTCCTCAGACCCCAGGAAAAAGCCTTAAGAGTGGGATCTATTTTTTTTTTAAACCTAGAATAAAAAGAAAAGTTTCCAGTGAGACATACCTGCTCTTTTCAAAAAATGAACTGTCATGGAAAAAAGACTCTGAATGTGAAATTACCCATGTGTGACACACTTGCTTTCCTGAGGTTGTCAATGGTTAAAGAATTTCTTCTAGCATTTTTTCAGAGTATTCGAATAATTTGTTGGAAATTTTACTGTATGATCACGGGCATAGATGAGCTGATAAGAATGTCTCCTGGGTATACTTTTTTTTTTCTTTTTGATGTGAAATCTGCCACCTGGCTGAAAACAAGGTCTTTGTGGGTTTTTGTGATGAGCAGGTTCTACAGTTGTAGTGTAAACTTCAATCACAGTTTTCCACTGGTGAATGCAATACACCAGCACAGGGAGGTGCAGCGAGAAAGCAGACGACTTACTCCTCGCCCGTTTCCTGCTTTGCCTTGGCGCGTGGCCTTGCTGCGATGTGACTGATGTTTGCTAAGGAGATTGGAACAAAGGGCGCTCGGCTTCCTCCTATTTTTGGACCCCCTGAGCGTCGAATGGGGTGGTGCTGAGAGCAAAGCTAGCATGCTTCCCACCCTTCTGAGCGGCAGAGAGTGGACTGATGAGATAATCGCCTACAATGACGAGGAAACGGATGGCGCACACTGAGGACTCGCCAAGAAAAACTGCATGTGGCTGTGCTTTCTGTATCCTTGGATGTGTGACAGCGTCCTCCCCGTGAGCATAACTCCTCATTCAACTGTTCTATGTGATTGAGCCAAATAAAGTCCCACGTAAGTAGAGGTGGACAGGAAGCTGTTGCGTGGGAAGCCATGGAAAAACCTGGAAGCATTCCTATCGGGAAAAAGTCAGTAGGAGAACTTACTGAGGAGACATTTCTTCTTCCATCCTGTAGGTGTGGTGTGCTTTGAAAGTTGCTGTCTAGGGGGATGTCAGGATAGCGCAGCCGTTGAGTGCTTGTCTCGCAACCCCAGGTCTCGGGGTCTCTTCCTGGCCCTGGCCCAGGCAAACCCATATGCTGAACTGTGAAGGTTCTCACCTCCCATATGTGAGGCCCCAGTTCAGTTCCCACCCCTCATGGCCCCCCATCCATCCACCTGTGTGGAATGAAACCATGTCAGAACTAATGATATACAACTACGGAGGCTGCTCTGGGTCTTCTCTTTCACTTTTTCTCAGGCAAACAAACAAACAGACAATAAATAAATAAAAATTACTGTCTAAAACTGTAATTGTCCAGTTTTTATTGCTTCAAAATAGTTCATTCTGACGGATGACACCAGGGCTTTGAATGTATCCTTATCGTAGTAATAGAATTCCATTGCCTTAATGTGCCTTTTAGTTTTGTGTCTCATTTTGGTATGCTAATTATGTACAAGTGGTCAAGGCTGAATTTGGGCCCAGGGGCCCTCCCCATGTGCCTCTAACTCTTATTTCAGGACCCCCTGGACACTACTTTGTTATATATGGACCTGCAGTTGTGCCATGACTGTGAGTTACGGACTAGTTCAAATAAGGAACTATTTCAAGAAATTGACATGCCTTGGTTTGTTCAGCTTGTTTTAAAAAAAGATGTTAAGGATAACATCTCAAGTATCAGGGGATTTCACTTATGTTCCTGTGAAAGAGTATTACAGAAGCCACACAAAACACTTTTGATCTTTTCTCTCCCTCCCACTCACTCCCCAGTATTAACCTTTTTTCTATGTTACATTTGCAGATTTTTAACATAAATATGTATGTAAGGAGCCAGTGCATTAATTTAAAGGAAAAAAAAATAAAGAAGATAAAAAGTTTATAGGAGCTTAGAAAAGAGTACAGGGTTTGCTGGGCTTGTATTGAGCATTCAGTAAATATTTGTTTCATCCGTCTTAATTCTCATTCTTCCTATCCCTGACAACATCTCACTCTTATTATATTAGTGGGGGAAAATAGTTGGGAGGTTTCCAGGGGAGCCTCCAGTCCTTTGGAGACACAGACATGATAAATAGGGGTGACATTGTATTCTTGGATCCAGTATGCCCAAGCTCAAACCTGGGAGCTGAAAGAAAATCTTGAATGCAGGACCACCTTCCAGTTCCCTCCCAAACTGTCATCCTTACCTTCTGGGGTGGACTCTCAGCTGTTTTCAGGCCAAGGCAGGTGTTTTCAGCTATTTGAGCAATAGTGGTAAGAAGTAGGAAAACACTAAGCAAGATTAAAACTAACTGTACCAAAATTCATTGGGTAGCTTTGAGTGACACATGGCTCTTAAACTATGGGGGAAAGAGAATTGAAATCATTTCGGGTAGTTTGGTGAAACATGTAAGGACGGGTGACGCATCTCCTTACTTCTGGTTGGACTCTTCTCTGTCCTGTGCCCTCCTAAGGACAGAAGGCAACATCTGTTACAGGAAAGAAAATTTGAATGGGAAATATGTTACTTTAATTTTGGGCACAATTAAGCTTTCCTGTAGTAAACTTTAGGGGAAAAATACTAACCATTCCTTGAAATGCCTGTGGGAAAAAATTTTTTTTTAGTAAAGATTTATTGTTTGAGAGGAGGTGAGAGAGAGAAAGAGAGAGTGAGAGAGAAAGAAAGAAAGAGAGAGAGAAGGGGGAGGGCCCAAAGCAGTCTCCATATTTGTACATCATTAGTTGTGACATGGTTTCATTCCACACAGGTGGATGTGGGCCACATAGGGTGGGAATTGAACCTGGGACCTCCCACATGGGAGGTGAGAACCTTCACTGCCATCCTTGCAGTTACCAGTTGCACTGCACCTCAGCATATGGTTTTGCACGGGCCAGGGCTGGGATTTGATCCTTGGTCCCTGGGGCTGCAAAGCAAGTGCTTAACTTGCTGAGCCATCCCAGCTTCCCCTGAAATCTAAGGATATTGTATGGAAAATTCCAGAAATAAGAATTTCCAGGGAAGCCGGGATGGCTCAGTGGGTTGAGCACTCACTGTGCAGCGCCGGGGACGGAGGATCGAGTCCTGGCCCCGGCCCGTGCGGACCCATGTGCTGAGCTGGGGAGTTCCCCCAGTTCAGTTCTCTCTCTGTCTCTGTATCTCTCTCTCTCTGTCAAAAAAAAAAAAAAGAATAAATAAATAAAATTAAAAAAAAAAAGAATTTCCTAAGTTTTAAATTCTGAATAAGGTGGTGAAATCTCCAGTTGTTGCACTCCATCCCACGCAGGACATGAATCATCCCTTTTTCTAGCATCTCCACGCTATATGAGCAACCTACTCATTAGTCTCATTCAGTTAGTTAGTAGCTGTCTTGGTTATCAGATTTGTTATATGAGAGAGAGAGAAAGAGAGTACATTCACAAAACTTTTATTACAGTATATTGTTATAATTGTTACATTTTATTATTAGTTGTTGGTCTCTTCCTGTTTCTAATTTACAAACTAAACTTTATTATAGGTATGTATATATAGGAAGAACATAGTATACAAGGTCTGTCCTGAAAAAATCCTGCCATTGTCAATATAACAAGAACAGTTTGCGGGACATCGATGTAACCTGTTAGTCAAGGACAGTGGACTAGAATGCACATGTGTCAACGTAACAACTTCGCTGTACTAGTTTGTGGGGGTGCTAGTCGCTGTTAAGTGAAACTGTGTACTGGGTAGCTGTCACATTTAAAATGACTTGAGTGAGCGTGTAGAACAGCGAATCTGCATGAGATTTTACTTTGAACTTGAACAGTCCTCCTCGGAAACTATTTGGGTGATTCATAAGGCTTTTGGGGATGATGCAATGAGTCCTGTGCAAGTAAGTGTGTGGCACAGACACTTCAAAGATGGTCGGGAATCTGGAAAGTGATCCACGTTCTGGAAGACCTGCAGCAAGCAGAACACCTGAGAATGGGAACATGTATGGGCTGGAATCAACGAAGATCTGTGATTGGCAGTGCTGTGATTGACAGAACCTAGAAGCCGATCTGGGGATTCCAAAAACTGCTACTGTGTCCGAGCTGTTGATGCAGGATCTTGGCAAGAAACGTGTTGTGGCAAAATTCATTCCATAGCTTCTGTTGCGAGAGCAGAAGGAACATGGTGCTGCAGTTGGTAATGGCTTGTTTCAAACAGCTACCTGTGAACCATATTTCCTCAAGAAGCCCATAACTAAGTAGGGGACTGAGGCGTCATTGTCCTATGTACAGTATTTCTGCTATCTTGTATCTTCTTCAATAAATAGCTCTATTTTTCATATTATACGGCTGAATATTTTGTGGACAGACCTCATATGTAGGGTTTGATACTGTCTATAGTGTAAGGCATCCACTGGGGGGTCATGGAAGGTAACCCCCTCAGATAAAGGGGGGTGGGGGGTCTACTGTAAAAAGAATTAGTGGTAAGTGCTGAGGAAAAAACATTGGGCCAAGAAGGGAGACAGGAAATATTGAGAGGGGTGGTTAAAATATTAGATAGGGTGGTTAGGAAAGACTGCCGATTCATAATCTTTGACAGAAATCCAGCGTATGTGGCTTTCTAGAAATACGGCATGCTAGTGAATGTTTACCATGATTAGTTTTCCCACTGAAATACATTTTATTCTGAGTTTTAGTTTTTCGTGAGTGAACTGGAAAGATCAATATTTACAGCCTATAGTTTTATAATTTGCATCAATATATTAAAAACCTTTATGGCCCAATTTCCTTGATTCGTTTAGCTATCCTGAATTTTATGGTGAATATTGAAGACATTGGTTTAAAGAGCAAGGAAAAAAGTACAATCAGGCAGAAATAAGGAGAAAAAGAATAGCAAAAAATGCATCCGGAAACTATCTAATTGTTACCAATCAATATCACCCCAATAAATTTAACAATAAATAAGAAAAATGCATTCTAGAGTCTAAGGATCACAGATAGTCAATTTGCTCTTCCTGAGTTATTTAAAATATTTATGTTGCCACATTTACCATTCAATCTATAGAATTATCAAGGGATTAGGATCTTAAATAAAAACCCTATATATGAGAAATTTGGCTGATTTTGGATTATAATTATTTGTATGTTGGTTTTTAGAAACTGATAATAAAACAAGTAAAACACTAATATTGGGCTTATTGTTTCATGGACAAGTACCTTCTTTTTCTGTTGAAAGACACATTTTCTGAGATGGATTGTTCTGAAGAGAAGCTTTATCTTCTTATTGAATGCCATCTAGGAAACTCGCTGTTGGGAGAAGGGATGTTTGAGGCTGTAACTTTCAAAACAATATAATTGGGAGATACTGAAGTGGGTTGTACATGACCTGGCCACTATGAAAGTCATGTAATGACTCAAAGAGGGGAAATGACTTTGTGTTGCTCCTGGAGCTGCAGAAATTAACATGTGGGCTTCCAAAGTCCATATGAAATAAATGGCTTCTGTTAACCAGTGCAACTGGGCATCCCATCTCTTCTGAATCTCTGTCATTGACAGAGAATATGAGTATAAAGCAGTGGTGAAGGGTGAAGACTGCTCCTCTTCAGAAAACTTAATAATATGGAGACATTCTGCTTGTTTATGGTACTTAGCCAACCAATATGGAATAATCAGCTCCCCAAATTTGATGAGAAATGGCATCTGTAACTTATAACTTAAAACCCTTAGCTTTCGAAGGCCATAAGTCTAAGTGGATTATTAAGAATCTTTTATTTAGGAGAAAAGTGATGGTCATTCATGGGAAGTGAGATGTTATATCGATGAACACATGCAGGAAGGAAAGTAGATCATTCTTAGGGTAAGTGTTCTCCATAGAGTCCTTGTCATGTGTTTCCTGTGCTTGCTTGATTGCTTTAGGAGCAAACTTGGTTAGATCAACTGTTTAAAGTTTAAAACCTTTCAAATTAAGTCAGTGGGGGCAGCCCTTTAGCAAGCATCCCAGTGTTCGCATCCCTTTCCCCAGTAAGGTGTCACAAGAGCTTCACTGTGCTAGCTGCCCTTTAGTGTTTCCTGTTAACTAGAGTCGTGCTCTTGAAATTTGACCTATGGTGGTGCATAGAATTCCATAGGTTAGAGATACGCCTACATTTTTTTCATGTTCTTTGAAAATAAATTTGGTCCAGTTTCCATTTACTTAAAAGGCTTTGACACCTGTTGTTTACCTAATTTGTTTCAAAAAAGGTGCTTATTTTTCTATCTGATTAACTTTTAATTAAATCAAACATTTTCTGTTTTTAAAAAATAAGTTTTTAATTTTATTATTAAATTTGTTAGGGTGACATTGGTTTGTAAAATCACATAGTTTTCAAGTGTACAATTCCATAATGCATCATCTGTGTGTTGCAGTGTGCTCACCATCCAGAGTCAGTTCTCTTTCCATCACCAAAAAAATTTTCTTTTTTTTTTAAGGTTTATTTTTATTGTTTTTGACAGAGAGAGATACAGAGACAGAGAGAAGGGGGAGGGCCCAGAACAGTCTCCATAGTTGCACATCATTGTTTTTTCCACATAGTTTCATTCCACAGGTGGGCTTGGGGCTGCACAGGCCAGGAACTGGACCAGGGTCTCACCAGGTGAGAACCAAACTGGGGCACTCCCCAGTTCAGCATATGGGTCTGCACGGGCCAGGGCTGGGACTCGATCCTCAGTCCCCAGGGCTGCAAAGTGAGCGCTTAACCCACTGAGCCATCCCGGCTTCCCCCATCACCAAATATTTGACCCCCCCTCTCGTTTTTTTTTTTTAAAGATTTATTTTATTGATTTTTGACGGAGAGAAACAGAGACAAAGAGAGACAGAGAGAAGGGGGAGGGCCCAGAGCAGTCTCCATAGTTGACATTAGTTTTCCATATAGTTTCACTCCACAGGCGAGCACAGGGCCGCACAGGGCAGGAACTGGGCCGGGAGCCTCCCACATAGGTCCCGGCAAGAACTGAACTGGGGGCACACCCCAGTTCAGCATGTGGGTCCGCATGGGCCGAGGCCGGGATTCGATCCTAGGTCCTCGGGGCTTCAAAGCGAGCGCTTTACTCACTGAGCCATCCCAGCTTTCCCATTGTTTTTTAATTCTTTTATTGCACTTTGCAAATTTGGGTGTTTAATTTTAGGCTGTTCAGAGATTTTGGAAGAGTTACTTCTTAAATAGTTTAAGAATATGAAGCCGTAAAGCATGTGAATACAAGTGAAATGTTAAGTCCATTTAAATTTTTATTGCCCATTAAATACCTGGGTGCAGCAAATTTAAATAGAAGATAATTATAACATGTAGTGATTTCTGCCAAAATATTTGTAATGTATGGATGATCAAGTAGTGTAGATCTTTTTGTCAAGCAAAAAATATATCCCTCACTTGAAGTTATGTAGGTATTGACCAAATATTTGGGCAGTTTTGTTATTTCAAAGAGAAATAGTGATTGTATTTTGGCTTCTTCTGTTTGGCTTTAGTTTTTTCAAAGAGGGCCTTTTATTTTGCTCAGTTTAAAAAACATTTTTTTTTTAAGTTTTATTTTATTGTTTGAGAGAAGGTGAGAGAGAGGAGAGAGAGAGACAGAGAGAGAAAGAGAGAAGGGAGGAGGGCCCAGAGCAGTCTCCATAGTTGTACATTGTTTGTTGTGACATGGTTTCATTCCGCACAGGTGGATGTGGGGCCGCACGGGGTAGGACCTGAACCAGGAGCCTCCCACGTAGGAGGCAAGAGCCTTCACTGCCAACTGGTGGTTACCCGTTGCTCCCAGTTCAGCATATGAGTTTGCGTGGACCGGGGCTGGAAATTGAACCTAGACCTAGCGATTGCCAGGCAAGCGCTCAATTGCTGAGCTCTCCCGGCATCCCCAAGACAGCATTTAAAAAGAGAATTAGATGAGAAACAATGATGTAAAACTTGTGAATTGTGTTTGAAAATGAGGTTTTTAATAACTACCAATTGTTTTACTAATGGCAAGCCATCTTGCTGGAGGGAGAAAATTTTTTTAAGCAGCTGAAGTTCTTAGTTAACAACTAGAGGAACCTTAATTAAGTAGTGACTACAAGGTACCGGTCGTCTCCTGAGGTTCCTCGTTGGTGGGAGGACGTGTGCAGAGCGAGTCTCTCCAGCTGGTTGTGAATCCACGGGAAAAGCTCTGTGCCTTGGAAATCACTGGGAATAACAAAGAAATAGAGGAAGGAACAAGGGAGCTAAATATAATTTTATTTTGGAGGTATTACAAGGCATTTCAGGCCCACTAATAGTGGGTATAAGAAGGATTATTTATGTGGAAGTACGTGCATATACCATTTCCAGATCAGCAAGGCCACAAGTTCGTTGGTTTGCTGAACAGAAAGTGTGACCTAGTAGTTACCGAAAATAAACATTGTGTAAGTGACTCAAAGAGCTGGGTTTCTCCCACTCTCCCTGGCATCTTTGCTGAGTAACTCACTTAGCCAGAGGTCCAGGATAGCGTGGCAAAAGGTACAAGACATGATGCTCTGTCAGTGAAAACTGAAAACTCAGCTTTTCAACAGTCATAGGTGGGCGGAGGCCTATAGGAATGGGAAGCTTCTGTTAGGTGATGATGTGGTCTTAACATGATTGAATGCATTTTGCACAGAAGTGTGGTTTTCTAGTGAGTAGATAAATATATAAAATAAATGTACTGCCTTTTACATAAAAATGTACATGTAGTACTTTGGCCTTAACAATGAACGTGTATGGGGATGCTGGATAGCTTAGCAGTTAAGCACTTGCCTTGCACTCATGAAGTCTGGGATTCAATTCCCGGCCCATGCAATCTCCTATGGGAAGACCCCTAGTTGGGTTCCTGTCCCACGAGGCCCCACATCCACCTGTGTGGAATGAAAGCATGTCACAACTAATGAGGTACAACTATGGAGACTGCTCTGGACCCTCCCCCTTCTCTGACTTTGTCTCTGCCTCTCTCTCTCTTTCTCACCTTTTCTCAAGCAATAAAAATGTAATCTTTAAAACAACAAATAAATAAAATATAGTCATTTAACCTTTCATAGCAGTTTCACAATGACATGAAACTAGTAATCCCAGAAAGAACTAAGAGAATATTGGCCATCGCTGAAGCCAGTTTTATTTTATAGTCTGAAGACAAGGCCCTTACTTCAAATAAGGTGCTAACTATATGTGGGTGACAGATGTATGATATGAAAAGTAATACAGAGCTCCTTATCAATTGTGACTCAGAAGTTGGCCAGCGTGATAGAAATAAGAGCTCATTTCTCAAATGGAATAACAGTCTGAAAATGCAATTTCTTTTAGATGTATATCAAAGCCAAGCAGTACCAACAAAGTGACTTTACTTTTAAGTATCTGCTAAATCCATTCAGAACTCAGGACAAAGAATATATTGCTTCACAAGGTCCAACAGTGAAGTTTGTGAACTCGCCCTAGAAAAAACACTACCTAGCTCATTGCTGAAATGACTGTGGTCACCTTTGACGTATATCCCTTGGGAAGCTATGCACTGACACCAGCGCCTTGTCCACCCTTCAAAGCAATTTTGGAGCTCTTTTTCTGGAATGGCCATCAGAGCTGTCATTATATTACCTGTGATGTCCTGAATGTCATCAAAATGTTTTCCTTTCAATATTTCCTTTATCTTTGGGTAAAGAAAAAAGTCATTGGGGGCCAGATCAGGTGAGTAGGGAGGGTGTTCCAATACAGTTATTTGTTGACTGGCTAAAAATTATCTCATAGACAGTGCCATGTTAGCTGGCGCATTGTCATGATGCAAGAGCCATGAGTTGTTGGCGAAAAGTTTAGGTCGCTTCTGTCTAACTTTTTCATGCAACCTTTTCAGCACTTCAGAGTCAACTTGGTTGACTGTGTAGTTGGTACCAATTCATCATGAACAATCCTGCTGATTAAATTGTAAGTTACTTAACAGAAACTGACAGATCAGGCACGAAAAAGGGGGAAAAAAGTTTGTAATGATGTGAGTATACATTTTTATTTATTTATTTATTTATTTATATTTAATTAAAAAAAATTTAAATTAATAACCTTGATCTCAATAAAAACAGGCAATGGTGCTTAGAGGTGCTTCTGTTGAAGCTGAGCCAGCCCTTAACAGAATTGAGGAAACTGTCTGGATTCCAGGGAAGTTTACATCATTTTGGGAAAATAGAAAAACACTTTCCAATCACTGAGGGGGGGCCTGAATGCTAGTTTATGAGTCACCACACATCTTTATGGGATTTGAGGTAAATCTAATAATTTACTAAACTGTTTTTAACTACACACAATTCAGGAAATTATAACATTGTTAAAACATATGTTAAAATTTAAATAACTCAGGTACTATAGAGACCAGTAGAGTAAAAATGGAAAACCCCTCTTTTTATTTACCGTAATCCTGGTAATCACTGTTAAATGATTGGTCTGTAGACCTCTCAGGCTTCTTCAAGGATGTATGTACATGCATATACATATGTCTATGTATTTATAATATTTTTCTTTCATTATCTGCCTTGTTCTGAAGTTTCTTTCATTTGACATATGTCCTACAACTCTTATTCTTTTGACCACAGTGCATTATATTCTTCAGAATGAATTCAACTATTTATTTATTTAAAAGATTTATTGTTTGAGAGAAGGTGAAAGAGAGAGCGAGAGAGCGAGCGATCGAGCGAAGGAGGGAGGGCCCAGAGTAGTCTCCACAGTTTTATGTCATTAGTTGTGCCATATTAATATAATAGTTTCATTTCACACAGGTGGTTGTGGGGTTGCACGGGGCGGGAACTGAACTGGGGGCCTCCCGCACGGGAGGCGAGAACATTTGCTGCCATCCCGTTGGTTACCAGTTGTGCCACAGTTCAGCACATGGGACTTCACGGGCTGGGCCCGGGATTCAGTCCCCGGACCTCACGGTTACAAGGCAAGTGCTCAATCTGATGAGCTCTCCTGGGATCCTCCCCAACAATTTATTTAGCAGTTTTCCTGTTGAGGGACAGTTAGGTAGTTTACAGTTTTTCACTGTTATAAAAGTGCTGCAGTGAACTGTAAATGCGCGTTGGTATGTGAGTGAGATGTGAGGATGTTGGGTTATGCAGAGTGTGTGATTACACTTTTGGTAAATATTTCTAACTTGCCCACTGTCAGCACTGCACTAATCTGACTAATCGGTACCAATATCAGCAGTATTGCGAAGGGACATTGGCCATTTCCCTTCTCCTCACTGATACTCGATATCTGTTACTAATAATTAGCAAAGTATATTATTGATGGTTTATAAGTGTGCCACATCATTAGTTTAATTTGCATTCCCCTAATTGCTAGTGATACTGAACATTGCTTCCCATGTTTCCTGACCACTGACATTCGTGTGTGTGTCTGTGAATTATATGTTCGTATCCTTTGCCTGTTTTCAATTGAGATCAAACTTCTTAAATTTTAAAATTTACACTCACGTCATTACAATAGTTTTTTTGGCAAGTTTGGTCTGTCAGTTTCTGTTACATAAATTACAGTCTAACCAGGACATAGACATTAACAAATGTTTATGTAATTAATTTTTAAACATGAGGATTATCTTTGTGTTACTGATTTCTAGCTTAAAGCCTTGTGATCAGAAAACACACTTGATATGAGTTTGTTCTTTCAGTATTTGCTGTCACTTGAATTTTGGCCAAATGTATGGTGAATCTGTGTAAATGTATCATGTGTACTTGAAAAGAATGTGTTTTCTCCAGTTGTCGAATGCAGTTGCTCAGGTTTAATTCTGCATGGTTTGCTGCATCCCTTACAGAATTCTGAAGTTCCTGAGGTGACGCTGACACGTTTGCTGACATGGAGCTCCATAAAGGCCCTTGCATCCCTTTCCCAACCATGACAGATAGATGTGGTTTGGATGCCATGATTAATGACTAAGGTCCTGGCAATATGACTTTTAACATCAGGATCAACATGCACACCTGCTGTCACCACTGTTGTTTAAAGTTGTTCTGGAAGTGCTAGTTAATGCATTTAGGAAAGTGAACAAAAAATAATTAGTGCCACATCCCTAGGCGGGCATCAACAGCATGTTACTCTTTGCTTTTGCTCCAAAATCACAAGAAGAAGAAAACAAAACCAAGAGTCATTTTTATTTTATTCACATTTCTTAGGTTAGTGGTGAGATTGGGTATCTTTTTAATGTTTATTGGTAATGGTAAGAGTGAGATATGAAATGTTTACCTGTGGCAATAACTAGAGTCATGGAAGGAAGAATTCTTATTCACATCACCTTTCTGTAGCCTTGAGCAAAGATGCAAGTCTACAAGCTGCCAGGTTTTTGTGCTTCTAGGAGACAAAAGAATGCATCGGTCTCAAAAGGTGGGATGGGGCAAGGGAGCGCTTCTGGAAAAAGGAAGTGGGGTCTATAAACCGATGCTGTGTTTTTGGAGAGGATCTGGAACTCTTTACCTCAATATAAAATCTTTGACTCCTTAACTTGGCAATGACACGTCCAAAGGTTTACTGTAAAGATATAATTATACAAGTCTGACATGATGTATGTGCGTGGGTATTGATTTCGACCTTGTTTGTGATAGAGGAATATTGGAAACGACCTAAACACCCATCTATAAGGGCTGGTGAATGGTTATATAAATTATGCCACCTCAGTTCAAGGGAGTAGTACGAACCCAGAGACATGTATTGATTTAGAAAGATTTTCACAACCTATTGTAAGGACCCCAAACTGGTTACACATGTATGCTCTATTTTTATTTAGTGGTTACATAGACGGATAGATCCATATCTATATATCTCAACATATCTGTGAATGCAGGGAGATGGCTCATAAAGAGCATTTGCTAAAATACTGATACTGATAATTAAAATCTGTCAGCAGATATACTCAAACATGAAGCTGTTGGGAATAACGGAGGATATTTACGGTGAACTCTTAAGGTCACAGGGTTTCCGCAAGGGGGAAGGTCAGTCCATGGTGCAAGAGAGGTCAGAGAGGGTCTCATGCAGTGGGAAAAACTTGAGTTGATTGATTTACCAGAGTTTGAATGGGTAACGAGGCAGGAACAGCTTTTCAGGTCGGGGTAAAGCACTCACCCGCCATGTCTGCACCAAGAATCTGGTGGAGAAGAAAAGCACATAATCCATTGTGAAAAATATATCTGTACGATGGGTCCCCACCAAAGCCTTTTAAGCATGTGAACCAGGGCTAAAGGGTGATGGGCTGCATGGGGGAGGTTTCTAGAAGAGGTGAGTTGAAACTCAAGGCAGATGTGATAGCCACATGGAGAGTAAATAATACTAGAAGCAAACATGAACGTGTCCCTCAGCCTTGACCATTACATGGATACAAAAGGCCATCTCCAGCCCATCCCAGGCGCTGGTTAAACCTGTTTGGAAATAGTGATGGCTTTCAGCTCACAGACACACTGTGGGCTGCTCAGGCCTGTGCTCGCGGGCCATGCAGCCAGTGCTCTGCAGCAGCACGTACTGCAGTTTCTCGAGTGTGTTGATTTCTGGATTTGGGGAGGCGGGAAACACGTTTCTCCTCATCTTCACTCTCTCCAACTTCAGGATGGGCTTCCAGGGCCTGGGAAACCAAAACTCCCTCCATACTGGTTCCCAGCAAGCCGCCTTCTCTTGGTAGACTTCAGCCAGAATTGCTTCTTACAGCTTCGTGTGACCTTGAAGCAAGCACACAACTGCTCTAAAGTGTAAGAGTGATATAATTTATCTTTGATAATGTACTCTTTCATCGAGGAATGACTCCTAGAGAATGAAGTGCGTAAATCTAAAGTTTATGGCTTGATGAATGTTGACATGTCGATACCTATATAACCAGTATTCAGATCCACCTCCGGCAGGTTCACTTATGTTCCCTGTAGAATTAACCAGTCAAACCTGTCCTCTTGTGGCTACGTCCTCCTCTACAAGTGGTCAGCTCAAAACGTGACATCTCCCATGATAGCAAGTGAAAGAGAGTTCTTTACAAAGTTCCTTCCTTTGAGAAAATGGATCGGAGAACTATTGAGATGTGTCCAGTATTTCCACTGTGGTAAACTTGAAAGCAACTAGCGTAGCATCTTCTCTGTGTCTCCGTTTCTGTCTCTGTCTGTTAATCTCTGTCTTTTTAAGATTTTTAGCACAAAATAGCTAAGCTAGAATTTTCGATTTTCCCCTTGATAGTTCTCTTACCAAGTGCTGTAATAGAAGGCAAGAGCTGTAGACTGCTTAAAAAATATGGCTGCTATACAGGCTGCTCTAACCTGTGTTGCTGCTTCTACACTAGCTGCATTGCTCTCCAATTTTGTTACAGCAGAAAGCTAAAATGAGGTTATTGATTGTCCTCCAGTCTAGCTATTGTGCCGCAGACGTAAAGACATGCAAGCAACCTGCTTGAGTTTCCTGCTTCGTTCAGCCTTTGCGAACCAGAACGTTAGTTGTTAGAGCCGCAGGTACTTCAGATGTTATCCATCTACACTGAGCTCAAGGCTGTAGAGCTGGTGGACGGAGTCCTGCTGCCCTGGTCCCCGAGTCCGGGGCCTTCTCATGCTTCCCCAGTGCACGTGAAGTGGGGAGAATTTTACATTTTTTGGGTGGACGTCTTCCTCTCCTAGCGTGAATACTCTTGAAAACTATTTCAACCATCAGAGCTAAAGAGGAAAAAATAAGGAGTGCTTTAGCAAGTTACAGGCTTTGCTTTCTTAACTGTTCCTTGTTCGGCTTTTTTGGTGATTTTCGCTGCTGAATAGCAGACGCCAACTTTCACAAGTTAGAATATTTGGTGTAATATAAAGAAGACCCCTGGGAGAGGTTGTAGGGACCCTGTCTGCCCCTTTAATAAAATAAAAACAAATTGGGTCTTGGCATTTGGACAAGGAGATTACTAAGATCACCTGCTCATGACTGAGGAGGTTGACCTTACATCCAATTCTTTTGATTATTTATGAAATCAAGCAGCTTTCTGCTGTTCTTGGAAATTATTATGAATTTTGCAGTCAAATGTGAATGAACTGAATGCAACTTGATAATATAACCCATTTTTGAAATTTCAGAAAATAGTAATTGAATAGACATAAGGGATTTGAAATACTTCCACACAAAACACTGCAGTGCATAAAAAGGATAAATTTTTATCTAATTATTATGCTTGGACAAACATGGACAAAACTTCTTTAGAAATGGGAGGAAATTTACTACGAGGGCATTCATCTGAGGGTTGTGTATTCTATGAATATTGAAATGCAGAGATAGCGATTCTGTGAAAAAGTACCACCATTGACATTCATGAGGAAGAAAAACAGCTATATGCATTTCCTTGGATAAAAGCATGTCCTGGCATGAGAAAAGAGGGCCATGGTTTATATTTTTTTCCAAAATACACTTCTATCAGTATCAACACATTGATCACTTCTACACATGTATCATTTTCTATGGAGTAAATGTGTTCAGTCCTGTATTCCAAAACCACTTTTTCTTTCATAAAGAACTGTATTAGTCAGCTCGGGCTGCTATAACCAAACACCATAGTCTGGACAGTGTAACTCACAGATGTTTATTTCTGACAGTTCTGGAAGCTGGGAGGTGCAAGGTCAAGGTGCTGATTGATTTGATTCCTGGTGTGGCTCCTTCTGGCTTGCAGAGTGCTGCCTTCTTTCTGTGTCCCCGCATGGAGGACTCTTCTTATCACACCACAGCCCTATCAGATTAGGGTCCTACCTGTATGACCTCATTTAATCTCAGTTACCTTCTAAAGTTCCTATTTCCAGATACAGTCACATTGGGGAGGACAGCTTGAACATAACCACTTTTTGGGGGGACATAGTTCCGTCCTTAGTGAAACTTACTTCTGGACTTAAGTACATAACTGCAAAATGAGAGCATTTTAAGTATTGCTTTTATTTCAAGTCTGTGAAGGACACTGAGATCTAGTTTACAGATTCTGTCCAGCCTTCTCATTGAAGAGTAGGCCCTTCCACGTTTCCTCGGTATGATAAAAAAGTCCAGAAAAGCTTGTGTCGTCCTCAAATTTATGGACCTTTCCCCATTAAATTTACTTCTTTGCCTTTAAACATTACTCCAGGGGGCCTGCAGGTTACATAAGAGCTGTTGGTGACCTTAACATTCGTGATGCACCAGTCTTCCTGGAGAACAGAGGGTAGAGGTCACAAGAGGGGTCAGGACAGGGAGTGAGGTTAAGGCCCTGAGAAGGGAAGCTGGCCAGAGATGGAGGCCCGTCCTTAGCAGAAAAAGATGAGAGGCCCTGTCTGGAAAAGGTGGGTTTAGAAAACAGAACAAAACATCAGTGCCTCTCATTTAGTCTAGCCCTACAAAATGCTGGCAATAAAAGGAATTAATTGGTTTAGTTTTCCCAGTTAGTGATCTTTGATATTTTGATAGACTTTTTATTTCATAATAGTTTTATACCTCCAGGAGAGTTGCACAGATAGTATATAAATAGAGTTTTTATATACCCCATTCTATTAATATTTTATGTTACTATGGTACACTTGTCACAACTGAGAAAGAAAGATTAGCACGTTGACTAAGCTTCACACTTTACTAAGATTTCACTAGTTTCCCCTTAATATCTGTTTTCTGTTCCGGTGTCTGCTCCAGGGTACCTTACTACATTTAGTCACCATGCCTCCGTAGTTTCCTCTTGGCTGTGACAGGTTCCAGACTTTTCTTACCGGTATTTTTGATGAGCTTGACAAGTTTGAGGAGTATTGGTCAGGTGTCTTTTTGAATGCCCCTCAACTTGAGTTTGCTGATGTTTTCTCTTCATAGACTGAAATTACAGTTTTGGGGGGAGAAGACCATAGAAGTGAAGTGCCATTCTCATGACATTGCATTGAGGGTACATGCTACCAACATGACTTACTGCTGTTGACCTTGACCACCTGGCTGGAGGTAGTATTTGTCAGGTTTCGCCACTATAAGGTCACTCCTCCTCCTACCTCCCTCCATAATCTACTCTTTGCAAATAGATCGGTAAGTGCGGCTCATACTCAAAGCACGGAAAACTTTTGACTTTATTAGCCTTCAGCGTTTGAGTGAATCCCAGTTCTAATTCCCATCCTAACTCCAATAGGATGATTTTGTCTAGTGAAGGTCCAGGAACTATCTCTCTTTTTAATTCTAATCTTTATTTCTGTCAGCTGTCACTCAATTTTGCTGCTTTTTCCTGTTTTGTGCACACGGCATTTAAAATCAAGATTAAGATTGAAAAATTGTGTCCACTATCCCTATGTTCTCACTACACTTAATGTTTGCCTACTAGCCTAAAAATTCAGATAATGAGCTGAAAATTATTTTTTTAATCATAGTGTTTGGCACTGCTAAGTGATGGACCTTACTCTGGCATCATGAATTCCTCACTCTGCTGTTAAATTATGACATAGTTTCATTGAATGAGCCGTGTGACTTGTATCTGAGCATTCTTTGGTGTGCTTGATAAACAGATTGCAATACGCTGCTTTAAGAAACAGAATGCAGGGGAAACCGGGATGGCTCAGTGGGCTAAGCACTCACTTTGCAGCCCTGGGGACCGAGGATCGAATCCCGGCCCCAACCCGTGCGGAACCATGTGCTGAACTGGGGCATTCCCCCAGTTCAGCTCTCTCTCTATCTCTGTATCTCTCTCTCTCTCTCTCTCTCTCTCTGTGTCAAAAAAACAAAACAACAGAAAAACAAAAACAAACAAACAAAAAGAAACAGAATGCAGGGGATTTGCGATAGCTCAGTGGTTGAGCAGTTGCCTTGTAGTCTTGAGGTCTGGGGTCAATTCCAAGCCTGGCCTGTGCAAACCCCACATGCTGAGCTGCTATGCAACTGGTAACTGCCAGGATGGCTGGGTGGCAAAGGTTTCTACTTCTCATGGAAGGACCCCACTTCGGTTCCTGCCCCATGTGGCCCCACATCCACCTGTGTAGAATGAATCCATGTCACAACTAATGATGTACAACTATGGAGACTGCTCTGGGCCCTCCCCCTTCTCTTTGTCTCTCTCTCTCTGTCTCTCTCTCTCTCACCTTCTCTCAAAAACAATAAAGTAAATCTTAAAAAACAAGTCAGTTTTCTTCAAAATATTAAAGTGAACATGCTGTGTAGACGAGGGTGTCCCAACCTGGTTAGCTTCTAGTGGATGTATTTCACATTTTTGTTTGATGACTCTCCAAGGACTTTCTTCTTTTATTTTGCCGATACAGAAAATGACTGAGGTATTTACAGGTCATCTGTTTCCAGGTGGCCTTCATGTCCTTGTGGATGCTGTGGGCTCATTAGCAAAGGACCACATTTTTCTTTTGATTTTACCCAATGCTGGAGATTTGGGGAGTGTTTAATACCAAGAAAGATTTGTGCTAAGATCTTCCTGCTTTTAGACATAGGACCAGAAAGTGAGCTAGATGAGGACCATTCATCTCTACTGATTGATCTTTATCACCTAGGACTGTGTTTGGCAGTAAGTAGGGATTCATTGTGCTATCAAATATTTGCACCCTGGAAGAAAATGTCTGTGTCCGATGTGTTATACATCAGCTAGCAGATAAAGCAGAGAGCTCGGTACACATTCTCTAAGGTGTCCTGTGGGGAGGGTCGACAGAACGCTGGAAGGGAGGGAGACTTCACAGGTTTCTGTTTTATTGGTTTGGCGGTGCATCTTTTAAAACCAAGAGTTCTTCAGTGTTGGCTCTACCCTCCCACTCCCCATTCCAACTGCCATTCCTGCACCATTATGCTTGGAAAAGAAAACCATTGTGAACAGTTTCACAGCCACTTAAAATCACACCAGGCAAGTAACAAGCATGATATCAGTGTTAGCCATTAGTATGAGACTAGTGATGCTTCCTTATTGTTTCTATTTTATTAAGAGTATTAAGAAATCAGAAGTGGATACATTTAAAATTTTGCTAAATTTTGTCCAGTTCCTTCTGCGCGTGCACGGAGAACATAAAAGTTCTCTCTTCTTTTATACTTACTAGTATGGAGAGTTACCTTGACATATGTCCTAACGTTGAACAGTTCGGAACCCCTGTTAGGAGCCCCATTGTTTTGCCCAGTTAGGCTCGCACATTACTTACTTAGAGATCTTCGCGTTGAGAACCTAAGTGGAATTTGTCTGTGGTTTCTCTCTGTGTGGGTGCGCTGTCTTTGGCAGATGCTGGTGTGGACATTATGTGGTTTCCCAGGAAGAACCAAGAGCTTCCCTACTCTTCTATGGACCTTGTAAATGACCCTGAAATGGCCTGTTCCTTTTAACGATTTGTAGGGCTCACAAGTCTGGTGCATTTTGGGAGGAGTTATTCACTGAAAGTGGACTGCAGTTGCATTTGTTGTAATTGGTAATGTATAAAATTCATTTTTTTTTTTTTGCTATTCTATATATTTATTATTGTTAAATTTATTGGGGGAAATTTATTTCAGTTTTTACATTTATTATAATATTTTTTTTCCATTTTTAAAAATTATTATTTTACATTTGATGCCCCCTCCCCATACCCCCCCAGGCCTCCCCCCTCCTCCTCACCCCCACCCCCAGGCAACCTCCAAACCACTGTGTCTGTGAGTTTTTGTGTCTTTGATACTTTCAGATTTATATTCCACCTATGAGTGAGGTCATATGTTTCTTGATTCTTTCATTCTGACTTATTTTGCTTAATAAGATGTTTTCAAAGTCTGTCCATGTTGTCACAAATTGCTGTATTTCATGTTTTCTTATTGCTAAGTAGTATTCCATTGTGTAAATGTACCACAGCTTCTTTATCCAGTCATCTATCAGAGGACACTTTGGTTGATTCCGTGACTTGGGCACTGTGAACAGTGCTGCGATGAACATTGGGGTACATGTATCTTTGCGAATAAAGGTTTTCAGGTTTTTTGGGGTAGATACTCAGGAGAGGGACTGCTGGGTTGTATGGCAATTTCATTCCTAGTTTTTGAGGAGTCTCCATATTATAATATTCCTCAAAAAATTAAGAATATTATAATATTTTTGAGCCAAGTCTTTTATATGATTCACATATTTCGTGAATAATTTGTGGTTATTCCTATATTCTTACTTCTTTTCTTTTTTTTCTTCCTTATTGTTTATCTTATTTATTGCCCTTAGATTTCTTGACTTCAAAAAAGTTTTTGATTCTTACTTGTTAACATAAGTAGTTTAGGCTGTGAATTTTCCTCTGAGTATATCACAGCTGCATCCCAGAAATTCCCATAGAGAACACTCCATTTTGGCCATTTCTGCATATTCTCTAGTCTTGGTTTGACACAAAGTTTGTTTTGGAGAACTAAAACTTTGCAGATGGTAAGGGTCTTTGATTTTCCGGCTTGGTTATAGGTTTTTATTTTTATTGCATTATGATCAGAAATTATTTTTTATTTCATTTCTACTTTTGTAATTGAGTGAGGCTTATTTTTTGACCTGATCAGTGATCAAAATATTTCATGGAAATTTGTAAGGAATTCACATTCTTTGTGTTAAGATACGGAATTTTATTTACATATCAATTGGAACAGCTTTATGATTTTATTCCTATTTCTCATTTAAATGATCATTCGTTGGCAGAAAGAGATGCATTTCAATACTACTGTATTTCTTACACTTTTGTACTTCATGTAGGTTTTTCTATGTAAGTGATGATTCCATATTTAGAACTGTTAGGTGTCCATTGTGCATTGCACTTGCTACAATTTTAAGGTAGCTTTTTCTTATTGTATGCTAATTGCTTTGAATTCAGTATATCTGATATTAACATAGCAATTCTTGAACCCATGTTGAGATTCATCTGGCATGCCTTTGCACTCGTCCTTCTATTTGCAACTTTTTCTGAGTCACTTTAAGTGTTTCTTACCTACAGAATACACTTTTTGGTTTTTTTTTTTGGAACCAGTCTGGGGATCTTATTGGCTTGATTTCTTAATATAATGCAGATATATTTATTTGTAGAATAGATGTGTTTAGATTTAAGTCTGCAGCATTTTCTGTATTTCTTGGTTTTATTTAAGTTTTGATTATTTGGTCTGGTCTTGGTTTAATTGTGTATTTTCCTGCTGTTTGTAAAGTTCTTGCCTTTTATGTTGTAACTTTTTTAGGGATAACCTTTATAATTGTAGTATCATAGTTATATTCATGTAATTATATTTCTTTAGACAGTAGCTATTTATGCCCTTAAAACCTAGAAAGAAACAAGTATACTTTCCATTACTTCATTCTACCACCTCATTTTAACTGATAATACCAAGCTTGTTCAACCTGCGACCCGGGTCACATGCAGGACAGGATGACTGAGTGTGGCCCAGCACAAATTCATAAACTTAAAACATGGTGAGAATTTTTTTTTCCTTCTTTTAGCTCATCATCTGTCATTAGTGTTAGTGTATTTTATGTGTGACCCAAGACAATTCTTCTTCCAATGTGGCCCAGGGAAGCCACAATACTGGACATCCCTGGATTGCACTGTATATTCTTAGCTATTCTGTATTTACTTTTTTTTTCTTTATGATTTATTTTATTATTTTGAGAGGAGGGGGGGAGAGAGATAGAAGGAGAGAGAGAGAAGGAGGGAGGGCCCAGAGCAGTCTCCGTGTTTGTACATCATTAGTTGTGACATGGTTTCATTCCACACAGGTGGATGTGGGGCCGCGCGAGGCGGGAACTGAACCGGAGTCCCTGCATGGGAGGGGAGAGCCTTCACCAGTGAGCCATCTGGCAATTGCCAGTTGTGCTGCAGTTCATCATATGGGTTTGCACAGGCTGGGCCTGGGAATCAAATCCCTGACCTCGTGATTATGAGGCAAGTGCTCAGTTGCTGAGCTATCC
>PVKE010003006.1:0-76282 GCA_004027555.1 Craseonycteris thonglongyai
TTCTACCAGCCGTTTGTTGTACACCCACTAATCTTTTAGGCCGGGGTTATACAGTACTGTAGCTTCAGCTACACACAGAATGTTCTATTACGGTACCTTTTAACTCACTGTATGTGCCCTAATACTGTAGCATTGGCTACATACAGAATGTCCTATAAAGGCACTGTACCTTTTAGCCCATTGGATGTGCTCTAATACAATCAATTTAGCTACTATGCATGTGTCCTGATACAGCAGCTTTGGCTACACAGAATGTTCCTGTGCTGCAACTGTATGTACCACGGTGAGCCAATCACAACAAGCAAAGGTTCAAAGGTTATAATAGTCCGCCTCTCTGACTCTGGCCAATCTGAGTAGGCTTTTTACTAGAACACAGTGTAGCTTCGGGTACAGAACATGTATAATTTGCATGCATAAAAAGCCTGCTCGGATTGGCTGAGTTAGAGAGGCGGTCCGAGCAGCCTTGCAGTGATTGGTGCGGGATCGAGTTGGAAAATTCGTTTAGTGGCATATCGAGACGTTTTTCGGGATATACTCGGCGTATAAGACGACCCCCGATTTTCGGTTGACTTTTTTTCGTTTCAAAAGTCGTCTTATACGCCAGAAAATACGGTAGTTTTACTTCACAGGTGGGCACGGGGCTGTGTGGGGCAGGAACTGGGCCGGGAGCCTACCGCATAGGCCCTGGCAAGAACTGAACTGGGGGCACATCCCAGTTCAGCATATGGGTCCACATGGGCCAGGGCCAGGATTCGATTCTCAGGCTCTGAGGCTGCAAAGCGAGCTCTTAACCCGCTGAGCCATTCCAGCTTCCCCAACTTTTTAGATATATCTGTTTATAGTTGTGCTGTCAGATATGGTAACCACTAGTCAGATTAAAATCAAGTTTCAAATTCAGTTTCTCATTGTATTAGCTACCTTTCAAGTATCCAGTAGCTGCATATGCCTATTATTGTATTAGACAGTACAGATTACTACCAAGAGTTCTATTAGTTCTCTAGAGATTAAGATCAGGATTTATTTAGTTAGATTACCCAGGGTCAAGTGTAGCAAGAGTAACATTCTAGTCAGAAGATACGTATTTTTGTTGTTTATCTACTACTGATTAGTTTTGTGTCTATAGGCAAATGCCCTACTGCTCTTAGCTTCAGGTTTCTTTTCTTAAATATGGGAATAATAAATCCTGCTCTTTTTGCTTCCTGAAGTGCTTGTGGAAAACTGTAAAATAGTAAAGTGCAGGGATGCCGGGATAGCTCAGCAGGTTGAATGCTTGCCTTATAGCTCTGAGGTTTGGGGATTGAATCCTGGCCCCAGCCCTTGCAAACCCATGTGTTGAGCTGCAGTGCAACTGGTAGCCACCATATGGTGGCAAGGGTTCTTGCTTCCCATGCAGGAAGTCCCTGGTTCAATTCTCACCCACGTGGCCTCATGTCCACCTGTGTAGAATGAAACTATGTCACAACTAATGATGTACAACTATAGAGACTGCTCTGGGCCCTGCCCTATTCTCTCTCTCTCACTCTCTCTTTCTCTCCTCTTTCACCTTCTCTCAAAGACAATGAAATGAATCTTTAAAAAAAAAATAGTAAAGTGCTTGACCCAATTTTTATATTTTGTTTGCTCTTTTAGGTTGCTGACGGAACTGGAATCTCCTTCGTGGTGGCCCTTTAGCTCCAAGTTTTGGAAGAGGCAATCAGACACAAAACCCAGGGGAGGCTCCTCAATGGCTAATTCCAAAACTCTTGGAAAAGAAGGGATAGTGATGACAGTTTCTGCCATTATTTTCCAAAAAACAGAGTCTCATGTTAAACCTGGAAGGCTCACTGTCCTTATTTCTGGGTTGGAAATCCATGACTCAAGTTCTTTGCTCATACACAAATTTGAAAAAGAAGATGTGGATGAAATTAAGGTTCACACACCTTATGAGGTCAGCATCTGCCAGCGGTTTACTGGGAAGCCAGACATAGCTTTTCATTTGATATCTGCCAAGATGCCAGAGGTTATTCCCATTTTGGAAATGCAATTCAGCAAGAAGATCAAGTTGTTAGAAGACTACTTGATGCTCAGAAGCTCTGGAACCTATTCCCCAGCAGAGAAGGACTACTCAGTTTGGCATGCAGGTGAGTGACCATCAAAACAGCCTATGCACAGACCTCTGAAACCCCAGTCAAACTCAGCATGCTCATGCATCACTTGGAGCAGCTGCTAGTTTCTGCTCACAAGCAGCTGCCCACTTGTTTGTAAATAAAAGTAATTTCAGACCATTTTCCTTAAACTTGCCATCTGTGAATCTCTATTTGTTTACTTTTATTGCACACTTGAGAGCTGTGTCAATTTCCATGTAGGTCAGAAAGGTTTTACTTACCCTTTCAGAACAAAGGAAGGTCTAAGTTAGGAGTTCTTACTCTTTCCTTCATTTGATTTGAGAACCAGCACTTTAGGGTCTTAACTGGCATGTTCCTACCTATTCTGATGAGTCTCCATTCCCACCAACCCAGCCTCAGCCTCATTCCCACTTCCCTTGAGTTTTAATTAAGGTCTTCCTAACCATGTCCGTTAGGGTCAAGTGGGTGGCAGGATTTATGAATGG
The DNA here is from genome assembly GCA_004027555.1 of Craseonycteris thonglongyai. Classification (NCBI taxonomy): domain Eukaryota; kingdom Metazoa; phylum Chordata; class Mammalia; order Chiroptera; family Craseonycteridae; genus Craseonycteris; species Craseonycteris thonglongyai. Next base: position 2,591 of record PVKE010003006.1, read on the forward strand.
ATATTTCATATGTCCACATATCTGGGCCTCCCAGGTCCCAGCCTCCTCCCTAGCATAGACTAACTTGGTGTTTGTTACCTGACTTCTCAGTTTTGCCATTCTGACAGGTATCCTGTAGCATCTGAATGGTGTATTTATCTTAAGTTTCTCACTGATTGTGAGATGAAGCATCTATCTGATGCTTTTTATTAGCTTTTTGGCCCCACAAGTTTTTGCTCTGTGGATGGCCTGTTCTGGTTTTGCTTTGTTTGTTTGTTTGTTTTTCCTTCCTGGGCTGTCCTTTTTTGTTGGGGGGGTGGGGGGTGGCGGGGTCAGATTTGCAGGAGTTCCTTATATATTCTACACATTCATTTCTCATTGACTTTAAGAGCAGGCCTGGGCAGACGTTTTCAGGGCAAGGGCTACTTCTCCAAGTGTCGTGGTCCACTTGCTATTTTATTATTCAGGTGGTCACCCCAAAATTGCTTGATGGTCCACCAGTGGACCACAATTGACACCTTGCCCAGCGCTGGTCTAGAAGCTACCAGTGTTCTCCCAGACTATCGGCCTCCATTACAGAAGTCTTTAATTCTGTTGTGGTCAAATTCATCATTTTTTCCCCTGAAGTTTGTTTTGAGTCCTGCTTAAGAAATCCCAGAGTCATAAAATATTCTGATTTTTTAAAAAAGATCTATTTTACTATTTGATGGGGGGGTGAAGGGTGGGGGGCACAACAGTCCACAGCCGCACATCATCAGTTTTGACATAGTTTCATTGCACACAGGTGGACGTGGGACTGCACAGGGCAGGAACCCAATCAGGGGTCTCCTACATGGGAAGCATTCCCTGAGTGGGAATGAACTGGGGGCCTCCCGCATGGGAAGCATGTCCCAGCTCAGTGTATGGGTCCATATGGGCCAGGCTTGGTACTCAATCCCTGGATCCCATGGCTGCAATGTGAGTGCTCAACCCACTGAGCCATCCTGGCATCCCTGATATTTTTTGATACTAGAATTATAGGTGATATACTTCCATATTTAATGTGATTTTTTTTTTTGACAAGTAATAGTCTTTCTTTATTAACTTTGATTCCTTGGTATCTGTTAAAGTATGAAAGATGTTTGTTGCTATTTCAGTTCTTTTTCATTTTTCACTTAATTGATTTTAGTTCTAATATGTAACCTGTTTTCCTAACACATGGCTTTGTTGATGTTATTCTAGCTGGCTTTAAGTTTCAAAAAGAAATATACATAATAGTAGATCTGGTCTCATAATATCCAAAATGTTAAAAATGTTAATCTAAAAATGAATTTAAAAATTTATTTTCTTGGCATTTCCAGTTTTTCATTGATACTTCAGTCAAGGCAGGACTAGAAGCTGACCTATAAAAGGGTCGAGAAGGGTGGGCTATACCAGCCAACGTGAGACCCTGACCCAGAGAACCCTTTAGGTGAGGACATGTATGAGCCTAGCTGGGAAGCTGCTCTGATACCCCAGGTTTAAGCTGAGTAACCCATGGCATCTTCCCCCGAGAGGGGCCTCAGCAGTCAGAGAAGGAGGCCCTGGCCAGAGGGATTAGACATAGAACACTGTCAGCCACTGGTTCTGCAGTGCTGATCGAGAACCCATTGAGTGGTGCCAGGCATGGTGTCAGGCACCCACAGTCCTGAAAACAAAATGAAATAAAATCCACAACCCTTCTTCTCACATAGCTCCACCATGCTCATGGGTTGTTAGACTTGGTGGCTTTTGAGAGAGAACATGGTACAGAGTATAATGAGTAAAACGGCAGATGTGAGCATGCCACATGTGACACAGAGGTCACACTGCACAAGCTTGCTGGACCTGCTGTCAGGCCTTGTGGAAGGTGGTCTGGTAGGTTCTGACCCCCAGCATCCTGGTGGCTGACAGGGCTAGAGAGGAGCAGGAGACAAGTGCAGGGCCTCTGTGGCCACGGTCAGACTACAGGAAGGAAGTTAGGTGAGTGGAAGCTGCACAGGGTGGCCTTCAGGAGAATGACTGGACATCTTGGGCACAGGTGCCATCATTGTCCTCCTGGAAGGCACAGATCTGCTGTTAAGGCCTTTCAACTGATTGAGCCAGGCCCACCACAGTACTAGGACTGCCTTCCTTACTGGAGTCAACTGATTATAGGCCTTCTCCATTCATACCTTCCCGACATCACCTATATTATGGTTGGATTGAAGAGCTATGGCCTCACCTGTGACAGGATCATATGTGTGTGGAATGAGCTGAGCCTGGTCCAGGGTGACAGACAGATTTTCATCTTAGTGCTAACTTTAGCCTCTGGTTGGGTGTCTGAATCTTCACTGAGTAAGAAATGCCATCCTCTCTTCGGTAGGCCACTCTACCTCACGTGGTGGGTGCACCATACAGAGGCTCAGGTGACAAGAAGTGATGCATTCAGGATAAGACAGCATGCTGAGTTTAGTAAGCAAGATGGTCTCTTACTTGCTAGGAAATTCTCAGTGTCCTCTGCAAGCCCACTTCTCACTGTCACCTCTGTATTGTGTCCGCCTTCACTTCTGTCTTTACTTGTATATTGGGAACAACAGAAAGGTGGAGGTGGGAACCATGACTGAAATCTCAGACATGGATTCCTCTCCTTGCTGAGGTATTTGAGTGAATGTGTGGCCAGAAGGTGGCAGTCGACTAAAAGGAGACTGGTGTTTGTCTTGAGTGAATCTCTAGAACTTTCGGAGACCTCTGTGGTAATGTGTGTATGGGTGAGGACTGGGGAGGAGGAGCATCTCGTGGGACTTGGAATCACAGGTGAGCAGTTTCCACCTTAGGGAAGAGCACTTGCAAATTGCTGTTTTTGTGTACAGCATCTTTTAAAAATGATCTTTCAAATTTTAGAATAGTTTCAGACTTGCAGAAAATTTGAGGATAGTTCAGAGTTTCCATGTCTCCCATACCAAGTTTCCCCTCTTGTTGTCACCTAACATTAGTGTCATTCATTGTCATAACTAGTGAACCTAGGTGGATAGGTTGTTATTCTCATAGGTCCATGTTTTATCCAGATTTCCATACATTTTACTGCCGGAGGGTCCAATGATAAAATTCAGCGTGTGTCCCCTTGGGCCCTTATTGACTGTGACAGTTGCTCAGACTCTCCTTGTTTTGGTGGCCCTGGTGGTTTTAGGAGCAGTGGTCCAGCTTTGTAGCGTATCCCCAGGTTATCTCATGGTCCTTGGGGTGATGGGTGTAGGAGGAAACCCACAGAGCTTATCTCTTCGTCAGAGCAGGGTCTGTGCCTGGCACTGCTAGAGATTTTGGTACTGCTTTTTGTCTTTGTTGTTTGCTGTCACCTTCTGAGACAGTCCTTTCCTGACCACCTAATTTAAGAGGCCTCTGTTCATGCACCCCATCAGAATCTTGTCTCACAGTTACTCTCTGGTGCCACCCCTACAGTCCAGCCAGTTCTCCCTCAGTGTCTCCTCCTTCCTGGAAAGTGAAGTTGTAAGTTCTCTTGTAGCTTGAACAATGTGTGCTTATTTTAGTTAACTGAGATAATGACTTCAGAGACAAAAATCATCTTATACTGAACCAAATTAATTTTCTCAGAAGATATTTTAAAGCATTGAGGTAACTTGAGTCAGCGGTTCTGGTGTCAGCAGGATCCCACTGAACCTATAGCTTGTCATGAAAAACTCCTCTGACTTAGTATATTCTAGGAAGAAATAGCCTCCATTTTGGCTTTCTGGTTAACACTCTTTTGTTAAAAGTCCAGAAATAGGCAATATGTCTTTCTCTGTAATATAGCTGTAGGTGTTGAATGGACACCAGAGCACAGTGCTGGGCACCAGTAGGGGTGGACAGGACCATCCTCTTACAGAAGCTAGTCGAGGAGACCCCAGTTTGAGAAATGCTGAGAAAATAAACAGCAATGCAGTACTTTGCAAGTTCATGTCACAGGTATGCAAACGGAATAATACCAGGATTGCTGTGATGGAAGGGCTGAGTGGAGGACATGTCATCAGACACATCCCTCTGCACGACCATACACGGGGCCAGTGTGCCTGGGACAGGAGCCAGCGTGCTGGGAATGGGGTTCCAGGGAGCAAGAACAGGAGCCCACAGGATCAGGGAGCAGACTGAAGAAGGGTACAGGTTGAGTGAGGCATTTCCTCAGACCTTAGGCTGGGGAACCACACACTGTTCATAGGGAATGAGTGCACTGCCATTGCATCATCACTGAAAAGGCTTTTTTTCACGTTAGGGGACAGCTGGCCTCTCCCTTAGGCTAATAATAACTGGTTGGACACGCCCTCTGTTCTATGGCAGTAGCTTTCGACCCAGCGCTGACGTTGCTCTGCTGCTGAGCAATGCTTTAGAGAAGGGTTTATTATTACATAACATCCCAGTGGGTGACACGAACCGAGCAGCACTGAGCTGTGTGCTATGGAAAGATCCATGCTCATTAACAAGCCCCCAGAATGTTGCAAGTTTAGAACTCAAGTTGTGAAATTAGTGCATTACAACCAGCTTTTTCATAAAGAATGGAATAGAACTGCAGACATCCAAGTGTATGGGGTGCAGGAAATGTTTTGTCCTGTGAGAAATCCTGACTTCCAGATGCAGTGAGGGTATGGCTACTCTGTGTAGGATGCACTTCTTAAAGTACCTCAGTTACAGATGGGCCTGGGGGAGGGGTTGCAGGTGTGGGGTCCTAGGGTATTGCTTCCAGAAGAGTTGCTCCACTGGGTGGTTCCTGAGCTTACTCCATCTGGCCCAGGCTCGTTTCCTCTCAGAACCCCGAGAAACCTGCTTTCTGTTCTCATCCCAGCCTGCATTTATTCTGGCTGAGTCCAGGCATTCTCAAGGAGTGTTAATTTGTAAGAGTCACTTTAAGACATTAATACAGGAGACATTTGTGTGCATGTTGGAGGTGGCTGTTCCCTCTCACCAAGGAGGGCCTTGTGTAGTCAGTGTATCCTAGAGACAACCACTTGGGCTCTGGCCTAACAGGCCCAATATGACTTTTACCCCAGCAGAGTTCCTTTCCTACCAGGGCACTTAACTGCTCCAGGCAGCTCTGACAAAAGGTGGCTCTGCTCATTGCTGCTAGAATCCTGGGAAGGATATGAGGGTCACCTGTTAGCCCCACTAAAGCAGAGAAGCCTGCTAAGGAGCTGGTGCTGGTTCCCACACCAGTGTGCTTTTGCCATCTGCTCTCTTCTCTAGCCACCTAATAAATAAATTAACTGCACACCTGAGGTGGTCTGTGAGATGGAGAAGAACAGGCAGCAGACTAATCAACACCCTTATCTGGGCCAGGGTTCAGGTGGAGCCAGACCTTTAAATAAAGGACAGGTGGCACACCTCCGGAGGGATGTGAGCTACCTGATTAGTACTTTCTCTATCCAGGCTGCCCTTCTGCTCCTTGGGAGATTGCCTGGTCACAGGTGCGATACGAGCAGAAACCCTGTTCTGAGCAGTGTCTGGCCCTGCATCTCTGAGACTCACCCTCATGTTGTGGCTCCACAACCACTTTTGCTTGGCTGGCCAGCTGGCAATCACTTGTGCTCTTTAGACCCACAGTGTCCTGCAGGGTTCATGAGGGTTCAACAAGTACTGTGTGAAACTCCGAAGCTATAGCCTTTTCTCAAAAAGAAAATGACCACTCCTGGATAGGGACCTTTCTTGGAAGCAGGTTATAGAAGCAGACTGAATTTTGTAGTGTTGTACTTGGTTCGGTGTAGGGTTAGAAAGACTCTACAGCTGGAGTGGAGGGTGAGGCTCCGGCAGGTGCCACAGCACAGACACTCAGTTTAGCAGAGGTTTGGGGTGGGGACCAGCTTATGCCGAGGCTGCAGACTGAGATATGCCTGTGAGAACACTTGGTTAGCTCAGAAAGCTAGGATGGTCTTTGTAAAGTGCTCTTGTGTGTGTGTACCTTCCAGAAGATGTCATTGTTGTTTGCTTTCATTCCAGCGTCTGGGCTGATGGACTGCACCAGGAAGCAAGAGCCCTTGGGGAACCAGGAAGGTAGTCTGCTTCAGCTGCAGATGAGTGAGCCACTCATTTCTGAGGGGGACACCCAAGAACTGAGACAGGTAACATGCATTCCTAGGCCTCATCCTCCCTTGCAAGCAACCTTCTCTTTCCTGCCTGGAAACAACTCTTTGTGTGGCTTGTGCTTGCCTCTCATCTCACCCAAAGGGGCTGCTGGCACATGTGCTGAGCTTGTTTTGCTCCCTGTAGTAGGAGGAGGGGAGAAAGGTGGTGCCCAGCCTGAGTCCTTGTGCTCTGTACATGCAGACATGTACAGCTTTCCCAAGCTTCTACGCATTGTCCATGTGTGTCTGTGTGTACGTGCACATGTGGGCTTTGCGTACACATGTAGGTTATGTACATGTATGTTATGAATCTGTGCGTGCTATGAGTCTACATGCATGTATGCTGTGTGTACATGTGCTGAGTCTATAGTGTACATTTGTGTGCTATGTCTGCTGTGTATGTGTACGTGTGTGTGTAAACTGTATACTCTTGAGTCTGTGTGGATGTGTGTGCTATACCTGTGCTGAGTCTGTGGACATGCATGTACATGTATCATGTGTGCTGTGAGTCTAACATACATGGTATATGTATGTGACCAGTTGAGGGCACTTGATCTGTCAACTCTCGTTGCTCAACTGGATTATGAGGAGGCTTGTTACTTTGTGTCCAGGAAGTTGAAATGTAAGCAATGTTTTATAGAAATACTTTTTACTTGTCTTCCTATGTTATTGCTGGATAATACAGTGGCTTTTTCTTTTCCCTTTATTAATTTTGAAGCAAATTTATAGACATTTAATTCATAAATATGTCACTGTATTTTTAAAAGATAAAGAACTTTCTAAAAAAACCAGCATCATACCATACTCACCTTAAAAAGGTAAAAAATAACTCCCTTCTGTCCTCGGACATCAAGCCCAGTGCTCAGCTTTCCCAGCGCCCCACTTGGGAAGGGCACTGTTCATCTTTAGCTCAGGAGCCCCATGAAACACTGTGCTTGGTGAAGCATCTTGGCGCATAGCTTACCTCTGTTGTCTTCTCTTTCTCCTTTGCAGTTTATTAGTTGAAATTGAGATTTTGCAATTTGCAGCTTCCTGACTTGGTTTCCCTAGGCATGAGCAGCATCACTCTGCCTTGAAACCCTGTAGGTCAGTTCGTAGCTTTAAGGCGCCATCAGGCCAAGCTCTGCTTTGGAGAGCCTGGTTCCCTGGTGCCCCACACATTCCACTGGGGCATGCAGGAAAACTGCATTGCCCATGAGCCTATTTTCTATGTGTCTGCCTAGGCATAGACTTAAGTTCAGCCTTTTCCTTTTGGGGAAAAAAGTGCTCATCTTTGCTGTGGGTGTTTTAAATATATATGATTTTGTCACTTTTTCCTCCTGGTCTAACTTAGTCACTTTGTAATGACACAGAAACACTGCTTTCTAGCTGCAGCTGGCAATTGCGGCCGTTTTCTAATTGCCTCCAGAACACGAGGATCTTGTCTGCTTTGGGGCTTGAGTACCCTCGGTCAATAAAGGCCAGCATACTCATTCTGAGAGCAACTGAGAGCATAGGCCTCAGGCTGGTGGGATCTGGGAACTCTCCCCCCTCTCCCCCCCCCCCGCGCGCGCGCGCACACGCACGCACACGCACACACACACACACACAGGTGCTGTGGCTGAGACATGCTCTTCTGGGCCCCATGGTTGTGCTGAGGCTGAGGCAGGAACACGGCTTTGTGATGGGAAATGTAGGAATCTTACCTGTTTATTCTAGAGGTGGCCATGCCGTTGAGAGGGCTCTTCTGACAGCCACTGAGGGGATTAGAGAAGTCAGGATGTGTACACCCACAGTTCTGACTACTGAGGCCGCCAGCCTTCCCTTGAGAGTGGGTGTCTGTAGCTGGTCTTAACTGCCATCAACAGGTCTTAGTGAGTCTGTGGTGTCCATGCTGGTAACTGCAGCCTCCATGAGTCAGGACTCTGGCTTCAGGGGAAAGGAAGTGGTGACTCCTGTGGTGGGCTGGGGGAACCACTGCAGGAGAGGCCAGGCTTCCTACTCGTGGCTGCCTCACCCTCCCTCCTACAGGGAGAACATAGTTTCACAAGACATGTTCTTTCTCAGGTGAATCATATGTTTCCTATTTAGGGAAGAAATATTACTATGCTATGAAGCTCAAGCATGTGTAGAAATGAGTTAAATTTCTGAGGAGAACAAAATATAAGAGCATTCCCAATTCAGCAGTGATTTCTCTTGCAGATGCTATTAAAGCCATTGTGTGGGAATGGGTCTTGGCTACTTAAACTGCAGCTGGTGCTCAGAGAAGATGCGCCTGAATACCTCGGGATGGTGCCCCTTGCTGCATGCACGTGCAGTGGCGTTGTTCAGCGTGGAGCTCCCCATGTGTGGACCCACTCCTCGCCCCGGGCTGTGGCTGGCAGCTTGTCTGCCTAACTGCAGTGGGGCAGGAGGTGGGGGCCAGACAGTACCGACTTCACTGGGACTGGCTTGGCAGAGCGCCCCGACTCACTTCTAATGTGGGATGGGCTGACTTTTCCTGCCTCGGAACTGCGGTTCTTTGTTACCAGGTCTGTGGTTGTCATAGATTTGGTGCAGTGTTTGGAGATGACAAAACAAAGCAGCATTTGGCTTTTCCCTAAGGGCGTCTTGGTTCCATGGACATTTTCTTAACTTCTAGACCTCCACTGTGTCTTGTCCTGTGTTCAGTTTGTCTTCATCCTACCTTCCTCTTTCACCAAGATGGAGCCAGCTGAAGAGCCGTTGTAGGTCTGGTCTGGGTGTTTAAGTATCAGCAGGCGCAAGGCAGGCTCCCACCTGGAGGGTTGTGGGTGGGCGCTGTGCTTTCCCTGTAGAGTCTGGCCATGGGAACAGCAGCAACGGGAGGCTTGAGCCGGCTGATGCCTTGTCATTCCCAGTGAAGAGGGTGCATGGTGTGGATTCAAAGGATGTTTTTAGATCATAGTTTTGAACGTTCTGTTTGATTATATTAGTGCTTTTAGTCTACCTGCTGTTTCAGATGCCTTGATAAACAATAAACACAAAAGAAAAACTGAGGTGATACATTCAGTTTAATCGAAAAGTCCATTCACTGGAAAACATGGACAACTGGTGGGCTGGTGTGAGGAGAAACCTTTAACTGCAAAGGCATCCCTGCTGGCTGCAGGGACCGACCTCTAAGCCCAGAGCCATGTTCCGGAGACCTGCACTCAACTCTCAGGAACTTTTTTCCTGAAATGATTATAGGGCAGAAAGGCTACTGTAGTTCTCTTTGTGTTGTGAAACTGCCTTAAGAAATTCATGTCATTTTCTTTTCCTTCTGTTTTTAGAAATTGTAGAATGCATTTTCTCTTCAGTGACTACAGTCCTGGTCTTTATTTCCCCTCTTCTCTGTTTCTTGGTATTGAAACTGGTCATAATTTACTGGTCATATAGTTATGAAAAAAATCAGTCATTTCTTATAGACCTGTTCAGTGTAAGGAAATCATATATATATATATATAATTTTTTTTTTTAAGATTTATTTTTATTGTTTTTGACAGAGAGAGGGGCAGAGGGCCCAGAGCAGTCTCCATAGTTGTACATCATCAATTTTTGCTATAGTTTCACTCCACAGGTGGGCATGGGGCTGCTCAGGGCAGGAACCCGGACGGGGGCCTCCCACGTTGGAGGCACTTCCCCCGTGAGCTGGGGGCCTCCTACATGGGAAACACATCAGGGGTAGGAGCTGGACCAGGGGCCTTCCGCATGGAGCTCACCCCAGTGAGAACCGAACTGGGGGGCACACCTCGGTTCAGCATATGGGTTCGCACGGGCCAGGGCTGGGGCGGGGATATGATTCTTGGACCTCGTGGCTGCAAGATGAGAGCTTTCAACTGCTAAGCCATCCCATTATCCCAGGAAATTGTATTTAATCAATGTTCTTCAGCCCCAAATGTCTGAACAGTGAATGATTTATCCTTGGTTTAGTGATAACTGTCAGTGCACAGTCACATAGTAACAAGTAGAGTATCTGTAGTCCTCTCATCAGTTGTGTGGCAGCCAGGCCATCCTCCAGGACTGATGCATTAGGAAGAAGGGTGCTGGACTGGATGTGGGGGTGGGGGGGAAGGGCTCAGAGTGGACAGGCACAAGAGAGCCTGCAGCAACCCTGACTGCTCCTCTCTAGCATCTCTCTAGGCTTGTGTTGTTTCTGGCAATAGTAGTTTGGAGTCAGGGGAGGGCCTATCCAGGTGTGTGGCTCTGTGTCCCCTGCAGCTGACAGAGAAGGCTGTGTGGGGGTGCTGGACCTCCCTCGCACAGAAAGCCATGGCTGAACCTGGGCTACATGGAGGTGGCATCTGCCCATCTGGTCCAGAATCCCAGGCACAAGAGTCCTGGGGATGTGCTATGTCCCTTCTGCTTCCCTGAATTCCAGAATGTGCCATCATTGCAGTGAGCATCTTCTGAGCAGCTGCATGTCTGTGCAGTGGTGGGATGTGGAGACAGGAAATCTGCTTCGGCATTTCGAGGGGAAGACAATTTGTTCTTTTCGGAACATTATCTTGTCCTCTCAGTCAGCATTTCAGTGACCCTCAAGTCTTAAAATCAAGTGTCTGATTATTGTGTTAATGAGTGCCTTGTTGTGGAAGGTTATACATGTTACTTACATATATTGTAACCATATTTTTATTGTGGTAAAAAATATGTAATACAAATTTTGCTATTTTAATATTTGAAGTATACAATTCAGTGACATTAACTACATTGAAAATGTTGTGCAGCCATTCCCACCATCCGTTTCCAAAGCTCTTTCATCACCCAAACAGAAACCCTGTACCCACCTTCTCCAGCCCCGGGTACCTTCTATTCTGCCTCTGAATCTGCCTTTTCTAGGAACCTCCTTTGATCCTGTGTGTCTGGCTTTTTTCACTTAGCATGGTGCATTTTGTAGCATGAATCGGTCCTTCTTTCTTTTTGGGAGGTGAATAATATTCTGTTGTATGAGTGGACCACATTTTGTTTATCCCTTTATCCATTGATAGACACCTGGTTGCTTCCACCTGCTGGCTCTTGTGAATGTGCTGCCATGAACATCCACATACAGTGTCTGAGTCCTGCTTTCAGCTCTTTGGGGCATATTGCTAGGAGTGGAATTGATTAGTCTGAGGATAATTTTGTGTTTAGCTTTTTGATGAACTGCCAAATTGTTTTCAATAGCGGCCACACTACTTTCTGTTCCCACCAACCAGGTATGAAGATTCCAATTTTCCACATCCTCCCAACACTTATTTTCTCTTGAAAATTTAAAAATGACTATAGCCATCCTGGTGGATGTGAGGGGCTGTCTCATTGTGGTTTTGAAAATTATATGAATTCTTTATATATTGTAGATATTAAACCCTTATCAGATCTGTGATTTGTAAATCCTTGTCCCAATCTGTAGGTTGTCTTTTTTGACTTTCTTGATAATGTCCGTTGATGCAATTCTGATGCGAAGCCCAGCTGGTGTACCGCAGTTCAGTTCTGGCACTAACCACACCCATTGTTAGCACAGACTCCACAAGTTGAAGGGCCAGGTCCCCAACTACACTGCCCCTTCTTAAGGTACCAGCTGCAGTGGGGTCCCCAGGCCACTTGCACTTCTGACCAACTGGCTCTAAATCTGAGGGGATCCTGTTATGCCTCTCAGGTTTGATAGTTCATGAAGGTGACTCACAGAACTCACGGACACATAACTAGCGTTATGATTACAAAGAATGCAGATCAGGAACTGCCAGATTCATAGAGACACGGGGCGAGGTCTGAGAGGGGCCACATTCAGAGCTTGGTGCCCTTGCCTGTGGAATTGGCACCTCACTTTTGTGGTACATCAGTGTGTTCACCATCCAAGTGGCTTCACTGAGCGTTGGTTGTCCAGAGGTTTTCCCTGAGGTTCATGAAGAAATTCTATTTCTAGTTTTCTGAGTGTTTTTATCATGAAAGGGTGTTGTCAGTGCCTTTTCTGCATTAACTGAGATGATTATGTGGTGGTTTTTCCCTTGTTCTAGTACTATGGTTTATTACATTGATTGATTTTCTAACATTAATCCACCTTTGTATTCTGAAATAAACCCCTGCTTTTGGTCTGCTAATATTTTAATGTGTTGTGCTGTATTTTCACTTCTCTCAAAGAATTTTACTAATTTCTCTTTTTGACTCATTGGTTGAGTGTGTTAATTCATTGTTTTTGTAAATATTCTAGTTTTCCAGATTTCTAGTTTCATTACACTGTGTCTGCAGCTTGTTTTGTTGTCCACCATATGTTCTGTCCTGGAACTGTTCTGTGTGTACCTGCTGCTGATTTGCGTGGAGAGTTCCATATACATCTGTTAGGTTCATTTGATGCATAGCGTTGTTCAAGTCCTCTTTTCTTACTGTTCTTTTGTCTGGATGTCTTAACCATTACTGATATTATTTTATTAACTTTTTTAAAAACCAGTATTAGGTATTAGATGGTTTGGGGTTCAGGTTGGGAAGTCTGTTCGACTTTAAGTGTGGAATTGGACTGGACGTATAAGTCAGTGTTGGGAGGCTGCTTGACTGTGTGGCCTGGGCAGCAAAGGAGTATGTCTGTCCATCCCAGTCTATAGCATGAGGGCTGGAGACTGGTTGTTGGAAATTTGGCTTTACGTGGCCAGTGAGTGCCTTTGCCATATTTCCTGCGAGGCCTTCCGCAAGCTGCACACTTCAGTGTTTCTGTCACGTTTTATAGGACAGGGTCCCATTTCAAGGCTTGTGTAGGGATGAGGTGAGGAGGAGGCCTGAACTCTGGGGCGTATTGTTTATGGCACGTTGTCTAGTGAGCTGTAGACAAACCTGTCAGTGGGGCTTCAACTGGATGTGACCCTGTCAACTCTGCAGGGCCACAAACTTAATGCATTTTTTTTGTTTTGTTTCATATTCTGAGATTTGCCCCACTGATGCACTTATTTCCACATGTAAGAGGAACTTTGAGTAAATTCAGTGTCTCACGTAGTGGGGATTCTTTGTCTCTTAAAATATTGGTTCTCGACATGGGAAGCTCTGTTTAGGATCCTCTGGCCGTGGGAGCTGGTAACCTGTGCTTTCCCTGTCTGAACCTTGGGTTGAAGAGGTTATTTGTAATTGAGGGCCGACTGGTCCTTGATGTATGGACTCAACCCTGGTGTGTCAAGCCTATTTGTGCTCAGCTCCTCTGCCCTCTACACTGAGGCGGGTGTGAGGAGGGTAGCACAGAAGGTGCTCTAGAAGAGAGCTCTGTGCAGGCCTCAGGAATGCAGCAGAGGGGACTGGGGAAGGGTGTGTGTGTGACACGGGGGTGGTCTGTTAGTGCTAAATGTGACAGATTGTAGCCTAGAATGTTCTTTACAGCCTCCAGAGCTTTGGCTATGCTGGAAGCCAATTTTTCCCTCTTTACCTTCTCTATAGCATATTAATGGCCCCAACTGGTAGAACTATTTGGAGTTGCAGACAGCTTGATTTATCCCAGCCCTGTTCTTAAACGGTTGCTAATTTCTCACTGCAAGAAAATTCACAGTTTTGCAGTGAGTCAGCTTAATAACGAGATGAAGGCAGACAGTCCAGCTGATACTAAACTCTCTTGAGGTGCTTAACATTAATGTAGTAATACTCTGAATCCTGGAGTTTTATCATGAGGTAGAGCAAAACATTTTATTTTTTTCTGACTGTAAGTTGAGACAACAACGAAAAATTTTTAAATATTTTGGAAACATCAAGGTTCATACTTCTGTGTTCCATGTCCCTTTCTTGCTGCAGTGACACAAGTGTTTCAGGGCCCCTTGGGGACAAGGTTCACAGCAGAGCATGGGGTCCCAGTGCTCATCAGATGAGACACAAACATTTATATACATCTGTTTTGGTGAGTGAACCTATTCTACTGGATGAACCATTTTTCCATAATTTGTTTGTTTTTATATACAAAATGGAAGTGGTTAGAAGGCTCAAATATCCACTCTTGTGTCAACCCATACAGTGCCTATGCCACTGTCCAGAGATCTGTGGTGTTGGGGCTGGAGGCGCCGTGGTGTATGGCTGGAGTAGAGGTTCTCAGCAGTGTCTGCTCTGTCCTGGGAACCTCATGGTGCCCCCTACTTCCTGCCTGAGTTGTCTCAGCTGCCCCCTTCCACTTACTGATGCTGGTGAGTGGGCCTAGCACCTGCCTGTGAGACTGAACCCCCTTTCATGACTTTGTGGGGTGCCTGTGACCCTCTGAGCTGAAGAGCACCAAGTGTCCCGTGTTTCCTCATGGTCCTGTGCCCAGATAACACTAGCACATGTGATTTCATGTATTCCCATGCTGGGTGCCCTGTATCTTTCTTTGGGATTTTTAAAAAGTTTCTTGTAGAACTTGATGCACTTTTAGTCAGGTCATTTGTAAGTAGGTATGAATGTTATTGGGTTTATTTATCAGTGAGCCCATTTTCAGCCTGTTCTTTTGACTCCGAGCCCAGTGAAGGCTCATCTGAGAGGCCAGTTGATATTTCAGAGGCTGATAGTGTCATCTGTTGATGACTAACGGCTTGTCATGCTGTGCCACAGAAGTAACAACTGTTTTTAAGGTTTGGCCAGACTTCATATTCTCCATTCTTTCCATCCCATGTTATATGGAATGTACACGATGCCATTTAATTACTTCAGTCCCTTTCTTAAAGGAGAAGGACACGGTACTGGTAATTTGGAGGTTTACTCAGTAATTGTCTTTGTACACTTAGTAGCTGTGAAGATTGCGCTTGTATTTTTGCAGAATTAATTTCAAGTACACCATTGGCAGACCAGTCACGGGTCTCATTGGGCTTCGTGGGGTGAGTGCTGTTATTTAGGAGGCCATCCTCTCGGACAGACTTTTCCCAAATAAAAAAATGCAACAGTAACCAGTCCTTGTTTGGACTACATACTCAGAGAAATGCTCAACTTCTGTAGGCATATTAGCTGTTCTTGCTCATGAAATAAGTTGTATGTGCCTATGATTACTGTGCTTATGGAAACACGGACTCAGGAATGTGGGTATGCTGTCTTTAACCACTGTTTAATTGTAGACTGGGAAAGAGGCAGTTGATTCATCCTCCTGAGGAAGATGGCCAGCCATTGGGTGTGCAGAACACCGAGAGACTGTCACAGAACGTAGCCCTTTGGTAGGAGCACTGTCATGTGGAAGAAGACGCTGGTGGATGTGTAGGACATGCAGGGACTGTCACGGAACGCTGTCACATGGCTACACAGTCCTATGCTATGTGGCACAGTAGCCACTAGCTTACATGCGGCTACTGAGCACTTGAAAAGTGGCTGGTCCAAGTCGAGGTGTGCTATAAGTATTAACATTCATACAAGCTTGCTAGGACTTCATATAAAAAAAGAATATAAAATATCACAATAATTGTTTATTTTTGGTTTCATGTTAAAGTAATTATATTTGGGGTTGATTAGGTTAAGTAAAATAAATTATTAAAATGAATTACACCTTTATTTTTCTTTTTACTTTTGAAATTGTGAGTATTAGAAAGTTTAAAATTACAAGTGTGGCTCTCCTAACACTAGACAATCACAAAAGGCTCTATAGGCCAGTACAGTCCTGGGTCCCAGCCTTTCATGGTGTGTGAATGGCCTGCCAGTCTCTGGTGGTGGCCTTTTGTCATTTTTAAAGGACATTTACAATTCCTCTCAGTGTTATGGTGGTGTGACCTTTTGAGTCACTGCGCCATGACATCTGTTGTCTTTGGGCTACACTGGGAGGTATACCCCGGGAACTCAGGAGCCAGACAAATCACCCAGCCCCCTCCTCCTGGTGTGTGAAGCCGAATGAGTTTGAGGATTAATAGAGAAGAGCAGTTAGGGCCCATCACAGGGGACCTGTGACTCAGCCTGACCTAGGATGACTGGGGGATGAGGAGACAATACAAAACTGGACATTCTTTCACCCCACTTTCACTTTCTGTACAACTGTGGATGTTGGGATGGAAGGAAGCGGATGGACGGCACCACAATGTCACCAGCAGTGCTTATCCAACAGGTCCTGGATTTGGATTTTGGGGGACTTTCTTTGTTCTGTTTCCTGACCTGTGCAGAAGGGAACAGCAGTTGCCTGCTGAAGGCCCTATCTCTGCTATTAGCACAGCACAAGGTTGACTGTGCTCCTAAAAGACAGTTCAACTGGAAATGAACTTGACCCAATTTTGATGTGATTGGCAAGGACATACTGGGTGCAGAGAGAGTTTCAGGGGTCTGTACATCCTGGTTACTTGATACAGGAGAGGAACCTCAAGGGTGTCACATCAGGTACAGCTTTGCAGCAAAGGTCAGTCTTCCAGGGGATGTTTTCTGTGAGCTCCTGGTGGTCACACCAAAGATGGATGTCAGTTAGGAGGAAATGTTGACCAGAGAAAATAGCACAGAAGGACCAGCCTGATGTCGTGATGAGCACTAACGTTTATTCATTGCTGTTTGGGCTTCAGCTGTGTGAGATCATAGAGTGAGAGATGGAAAGACCTCCTGTGTGAGGTCATCCAGCCCAGCCTCTGCAGAACCTTTCCAGAGCACCATCCAGTTTTTCAAGTGACTCAGCTGATGGAGTTTCCACCAGCTCCCAGAGGCACAGAGAGGTGGAAACTGAGCCTGCTGACTTGGGTCATGATTCACTTGTGTCTCATGACGAAGACCCAGTGATGATGCTGTGTTTGGAGAGAGATGTGGGCTAAGTCCTGCTTCAGCCACTGGGATGCCTGTGAGCATGTGTGGATGACTTTAGCTCTCCTCAGCCCTATCCCTTCCACACACTGGAGGCAGTACTGGGCCCCTACAGGCTCAGCATTCTGAGACTTGGCAGCAGTACCTCACACAGCACTTCACAGTTTTTACAGCTTGTTCACATTTGTCATCTTATTTGAGCCTCATCATTCCTGGGGATGGAGCTGATCTTATTGTCCTCCTGGCTGTCATCCTGCCTTTATTCTGTTTCTTATTAATCAGATGAAGCCACTCCCCTAGGCAGTGGGTAGTGGCCAGGTGTCAGACATGCTTCCTAATTTAAGTGTAGAGCTGCCATGTGACCACACAGGTACTGTCCTGCCTGCTGACACCACATGGGTAAGGTCTACTGTGCTCTCCCCTATAGTAGCATTGTCATGGGTCACCTGGTGAGACCTGGGGGTGATCTCATTGTGGGGCACAATACATCATCAGTAGATTGGACTTGGGTTTCTCTGGGTGGTCTCCCAGGCTGTTCACTGCTAACATTCATCCCCATGGGATAAGGGACTTTGAACAGATCTGTAGGTAGGCTGGTCCCCCAGGAGTAAGAGTGTGTTCTAGGGGCCCCTCGTGATGATTCATACTCTATAGTTCCTACTTCTCAACCTAACCAGTGATCTGAAACTTTCCCTAAAAGAGTCATTAACATTTATTGCAAGTACTTGATCATTAAGATTTCTCTTAAAACCATTTCTTTCTGTCAGCTTGAGGATATTAAATTTTTCAACCCAGGCTCAGTAAGAATGTAGTTAAAGTACATTTCACAATGCAATTGCTCTCAGTAGGCTTGTCATAAAATAGCTGCTCGTACTGCTTTATGAAACCATATGAAGGGTGACATGAGTCATAGGAGTTTGGGCTGCTGGAGCAGCCTCCACCCCATGGGCGCCTGCTGGCCTCCCCTGTGGCATCGCTGTGGTTTGTGGCACTTCTGTGCCTTCATATGTCTGCACCCCAGTCCCCTCTCTACCTCCCAGAGCCCTAGGCCCTGTACTTACTGGTCGGCTTCCCACGTTTCTCATGCCCAGGGCGGTGTGCAGTGTGACTTGGGTTACTCTTGTGCTGTGTTTCCTTTTATACTTGCATGTGAAATATTTCAAACTTACAGACAAGAAAAAGATTTGCTTTTGTTTTTAAACATTTTTTTCTGAGCTTTCAGTCTGTAGTCAGGCACCTGGGTGTAAAAACCAGGTAGTGAAAACCATGAGTGGGCAGGGGCTGGGCCTCAGATCCCAGTGCTGGCCCCACATGTGGCTTCTCCTGTGCCAGCTGCCCCATGGCTGCGGCCAGAGTTTCTCATGGATGTGGTAAGGCATTGGTGACACAGCAAACTGGGGGATGGCACAGCAGGGACCCGTGGTCAGCCTGCCGCCTGTGGCCTGGAGCAGGGCTAGGCAAGCACACCACCTCTGACAGCTCTCCAGTGGCAGAGCTGGGACCCAAACCTAGGCTGTCGCTTTGGGCCGCATTGTGAGAACAGTGTGCATCACCCCCCATTGACTCACAGAATTTCTTAGGTATCATAAGAATGATGGACTGAAATAGTCTGTTTTTGGGAATTTAAGAAAAGGCAACTCGTCCAGTCTTTTTGCTTCTGTCACAGATCCTAAGGAAGCTGAAGAGTCTTGCCTTGGATGCCCAGGTGGAGCTAGAGAGACAGGACGAGGCTCTGGATGTCATTGCCACCACCGTGGATCGGACAATCATAACCATAGACAAGCAAAATCGACGAATGAAAAAACTGACCTATAAGGACAAGAATGCGTAGAGGTGACTACTTTTGACCAGAATCCTTTCTCTCAGCACATTGTCCTCAACCCCTGCATGCTTTCTGAGGTGAAGGCCACAGGGTATTATTCTTAGGGTCCTAGCAGGCATAGCCACCTCAGGACTAAAGGCTGCTATGAAGGTCATGGGCAGCCACCTGCGGACGCCAGGCAGGGAGCTGCAAGAGGCCAGTTCTGCCTGCAGACAGCGAGTGGCGGCTTCCCTCCAAGGCCCTCTGGGGCTCCTGGGGAGTGAAGAGCCCCCACACGCTCAAGTATGAGGCTAAGCCCCACTGAGCTGTCCACAGCAGTGTGATAACTCTTTGTTCAGAGGGTGGGCTGCACCCAGTGCTCAGTAACCACTTCATACGACCCCCTCCCAGGTCTTCAGCATGACAAGGAGATGCTTTGCATCCCTTCTGCATTCTTGCTAAGCATAAATGGAAGGTTCAAGTGTCTGTGAGAGAAATCGCTTATTTCTATACTCTGCCAGCTGAACGGCCCACATATCCTATATAGCAGAGCCCCTTCCCCAGGACCATGAGCAGAACTGAGCCTGCTCTGTCCATGGACCACTCAGCACACACCCATGCCTCCGCTTATTCTGTTTCTCTTTGGGGACAGGCTGGTTTCTTTTTGGTTCTACTATAGTTTTCTAAGTGAAGCTAAGAGGCTGGTACACCTTAAGGTTATTGTATAAATACCTAAAATATTTCACTGCCCAGTTTTTAGCCAAATGTGACTATCGTACATACTGTACCTGTTAAAATGAAGTATTGTTTTTATGGTCCCGTTTCTATCCAGAAACAAAAGAGAAATGATAGTGTTAGGATATTTTTTGGGGGGATGCCAGGATGGCTCAGTGGGTTTAGCGCTGGTGAGTCCCGATCCCAGCCCGTGTGGACCCATATGCTGAACTGAGGTGTGCTTCCCACGTGGGAGGCGCCCAGCCTGGTTTCTGCCCTGCGTGGCCCTCACCCACCTGTGTAGAATGAAACTGTGTAAAAAAACTGATAATGTACAACTATGGAGACTGCTCTGGGCCCTCCCCCTTCTCTCTGTCTCTGCCAAAACAATAAAATAAATCTTAAAAAAGAAAAGAAATATTATTTTGAAGATACACATTGATGCAGCTTTTTGCTTGGTTTTAGGTCCCTGAGAGTACCCCTCAGGAGGACAAGGGGAAAGTGGAGAAGTGGGGAACCCCATTCCCTTCTTACAACAGGTGACCCCATTGAAATAGCCTCCCAGAGGGCTGTGCACAGAGAAGCTTCAAACTTCATGGGATGTTACTTTGAGGCGCCTTCCCTCCCGTTGCCGGAAGGGCGCCCGCAGACCTCACACTGCTCACTTGCGTTCAGGGTCCTGGGTGGGTTAAGGGACCCTTAACGTGACTGCACAGGCACAGTGTTAGATTTCTCGGCTACCCTAACAAACAAGTACCACAAACGGAGGCATGCAATAGCAGGAGTGTGCTATTCAGGTCTGGAGCCAGAAGTCCAAGATCAGGGTGTCACAGGGCCACATTCCCTCAGAGACTCCAGGTGACCAACCATCCTTCCTGCCTCTCCCAGCTGCTAGTGCCTTGATTGTCCCTGGGCTTGTGGCTGCATTACCATCTCTGCCTCTGTCCTCATGTGGCTGGTTCCCCATGTTTGTATCTCAGATCTCCCCTTCTTTTCTCTGTGATGACCCCTGTCATTGGATTCAGAGTCTACCTAATCCAGGGTCAACTCATCTCCATCCTTACATCTGCAGAGAACCACCCTTTCACATAAGGCCACATTTTTGAGGTTCCAGATGGGCATAAATTTTAGGTTTCCTAGGGATGCCCCACCTTATGGAAGATGAGATGCTCCAAGAAGGCAAGGAAAGTAGCCCTTCCAGAAGTAACTTCCATGAGGGTCTTCCTGTTCTTTCCTTTAATTTGGGAAATTAAACTCCTGGTCTCTGTTTTACTTGGTTTGTACTTAACCAACCTCCAGGGTCCTTTTTCTGATGTAGGCATGTGAGCAGTTGCTCTTGACCTTTTTTGCACGGCAAGTAATGGAGCTCTTGGAGTGGTTCTGGGCCCCGTGCAGCTCCTCCTCTTGGGCTCGATGCTCAGGAGGGGGCAGGGATGGCATAGCAGATGTGTAGATGTGTCGACAAGGACAGTTATTGAGAGCTCACACTACGTGGAGGCGGCAGCATCTTGACTGTGTCCTGGTGGAGCTTGGAGTCACCCTGGAGGAAAGACAGCTCATGTGCTGGGGCACAGGATAACTGCAAGGGGCAGGCTGTGGCCAGGCTCTTCAGCTTCTCATAGCAGCACCTGAGGAACATGGTTCTCACCCTCGGCCATGTTCTGGGCTACTCAGAGACTCAGAATATACATACATGCACATGTCCACAGAATCACTGGGGTGTATGTGTTCCCCAAGTGTTCCTAATGAGCAGGCAGAGGGGAGACACAGGCCAGGTGACTTCCAACCACATCTGTTCCCTCTCCATGTCTAGCTCTGGAGAGCCCTGAGCCGGGTAGCGGGGGAATTGAAAATAGCCTGCCCCTGCTAGGAGGGTGCTTGTCAGGAGCCCTACTTAGTCTGCAGCGGCCATCTGGCATTTGCTTGTTGAAAATGGGCACCACCTAGCGCCCATGTGGCACCGGGGCTACGCATAACTTGGATTCTGTCAGGTGGCTGGAAGCAGGGGCCTGGACTGCTGGTGATCCCTCTGTGTAAGCCCTGAGCTCTACTTTTCCATTACCTGGGGATACATAAACCCGGATACTGGCATGAAGGTGTGCAGGACCCAAAGTATTATACCACTAAAGGTTTATTCTCTACCGTTTTTCTCATCAGTAATTGACAACAACTACAGTCTGTTTATGTGTAGTGTTTATAGTGTAAAAAGAAAGCCATCAGGGGTTATATGTTATTTTTTGCCCTTGGCCCAACATGAACTTTTTACATCTTAAATCCAGAAGCAGAAAATCCAACTGCCAAATAGAATTGGTGACTAGAGTGCATAGCACATAAACCTATGTATTTAAGTCAGCTCGTAGTCCCCAGATGAGGCCAGAGGGCCAAAAATGATGCAAATAGGAACTAACTCCCATGGCCCACTGCTTACCACCCCAGTGCTCACCTACACTTCCCACTGCTACCCCAATCCAGGTATACTAACTACCTCCCACAGCTCCGGCATCCCAGGTGCATTAACTCCACCTTCCAGTGCTCCCCAACCAGGAGCACTATCTCCACCTCTCACTGCTCCCCATCCTAGGTGCACTAACCACCTCCCACTGCTCCCCACCCAGTTCACTAACTCCACCTCCCACTGACCTACCCCTATCCCAGGTGCATTAACTCCACCTCCCACTGACCTACCCCTATCCCAGGTGCATTAACTCCACCTCCAACTGCTCTTCCATCCCAGGTTTACTAACTACACCCCCCAACCCCCCCCACACACACACACACACTGCTTGCTACTCCAGGTACATTAACTCCACTCTCACAGAGTCCACACAATAACACACATTAATGCCTTAGACTAGATACTCAATGGACTCGGGATGACAAGATGCAGAGTAGACATTCTGATGCTCACATGGGACCAAGGGTATTGAGTAGGCAGGCTTCTAATTTCTTGTCACTGTCAGCCTCCAGATAAATGCTGTGATGGCTCACTCCAAGGGATCACATCAGGTAAGTAGACCCTCTGGAGACTGTTGTCATCCTTGTCATCAGCTGGCTGGAACAGGGTCCTAGTGTCTCTACTTTTGTGTTTTCTGTCCTAATGTGGAGCTTGTCGTCTGACACTGGTCCGCATGTTGGTTGAGCTCTCCATGCTCTTTATTCCCGTACCAAAATCTCTGCCTTTTTCAAGCTGTGACTAATGGAAGTGGATTTTGTCATTTTGTTGTCTCCAAGAGATGATGAGTAAAAGCCAAAGGGCCCTGAGGAAAGGGTGCTGCTTCAGACCCGGTTTGGCAATGTGTGGTGCCCGTACCCTGGAACAGCAGCCGTGAGTGATGGCCTGGCTGTCACAGCTTCAGAATATGTTTGTCCACATCTGTGGGAGCCCCGGCCATGCTGTCAGGCCCACAGAGCACAACGTCAACACAGTTCTGCTTGTAGCTTGCTGTGATGCAGCCCAGGTCTCCCTGCCCTGGCCCAACAGCGCTCACTCTGCACGTGTTTGCAGAGTCCTAAAACAATGCTGTGAACTCAGTTTAAATTCTAAATGAAGGTGAACACACAGCAAGAGCCTCATCTAATGCAGCTGTGAAACCCACATTGAGATGAAACAAAACTGCTGTGACATTTCATCCAAAAGGGTTCATTCTTCTGTTTGGTTAGAGAAGGGGTCAGCAGACTTTCTACAAGATCAGGTATAACTATTAATACATCTTTCAAGCCACGTGGTGTCTGTTGCAACATCTCAGGGCTGCTGTTTACATGGAGGCAGCCTAGACTTCTGAGCAAATGGGTGTGCTGTGTTCTAACAAAACTACCTGTGAAATCAGAATTTCAAGTATTTTGTGTTGCAGAATGTTGTCCTTGTTTTGATGATGTTCTTTCACCACTGATAATGTAAGCAGACGCTCAGGTGGCAGGGCTTTGCTGTGGCTGTAGTGCCCGCCAAACTTCCCATTGAGTGTATTGCTTACAAGGCTGCAGCTGCCGTTGTCCAGCGCCGTCTGTCCTTGACGGCCACTCACTGTTCTTGGCCCCAAACTCAAGAGTGGCCTGAGCCCTCAGCATGACACTGCGGCTGGTGCCAGACCCAGGTCCAGGATTGTGGCTGGGAGACCCCTGCCCCCTCGTTTCCTGGCTTGTTCAGCTGTCCAGAGCTCTGTTCCTCTTTAAGGAGACAGCTTGGAGGAGGTGCACAACAGAGAGGGGAGGAGAGTGAAATGGCAGAAGGCCGGTTTCCACAAGTGATTTTCTCTGGATGCCCAAAGTCAGCACATAAATTTTAGGAGAGAGGAAGAAACAAAAATCTATCAGTTGTACAAACATTTTTCAAATACCACAAAACACTTGACTGTATGTAGTCAGTCGGGGGTGGGGAGGCCTTTGGTTTGATTTGGGGTTTGATGGAATGCCCTCTTGGAGGCAGCTGGATTGCTTGAGGCATCAACCCTGGCATGAGACCGCATTGCAAGGAAGAACTTCTGAGGCCCCACCAACCTCTCACATGAGGAGCCCCCTCCCCTCACTGCTGTCAGTTTAATTACTAGCTATGGGTTTAAGTAAAACTTGAAAGATAATACAAATTGTAGTCAGTTTTCATATTTGCAACTGATTTCCACGTCCGCATGATATTTCCAGCCTTTGGCACACATCTGGAAACTTGGAACAGCAGTGGGCTTGCCAAGGAGGCAATTTTCTCTGATTCATTTTGAAAGTGAAAAGCCACAAGGCTGGTCCTCCAGCTTCAGCTCTTCTGAAGGCAGGGGTGGTCCTGATTCCCAGAAGGGCCAGGTGTCTCATCCATCCCTTAGCTTCCTCAGAAAGAAGCAGGCCGACAAGGGAAGTGTGGAAGGCATTTATCATCCACCCATTAACAGACACCAGGAACTGCTCGCCACCCCCCACCCCCCCCACCTGGAACACACGCAAGGGCCACATGCAATGTCTATGTGCAGAGTGAGGCCATTGGGCCAGGACAGGGAGACCTGGGCTGTAGCACAGGGAGCTACGAGCAGGACTGTCAAGCCTGTGCTCTGAGGGCCTGACTGCATGTCCAGGGCTCCCACAGATGTGGACAAACGTATTCTGAAGTGACAGCCAGCCCATCACTCATAGCTGCTGTCCCAGGATACCGATGCCACACGTTTCACCAGGTCTGAAGCAACAAGGCCACTCCTCAAGGCCATGTAGATTTTACTCACCATCTCTTGTCTCCACCTCTGCCCCTTCCTCTCATCCTGGGGAGGAAACTGTGAGTTGAGGGATGGGTGACTCAGTTCCCCCAACTGTCCCTTCTACTCAAGCAGGCCTGAGGGTGAGGGAAGGAGCATGTTTCCTAGATGAGTCAAGAGCACATGCCCATAATATGGTTGCAGGATGCAGAAACCCAGCTGGACATAGAAGGTCAGGGTCTGGCGGGTATCACAAGATGTTCACAGACAGCCCAAGACTGCTGCCCTAGGGTCTCTGGTGGCTCACTGCTCCAGCAGGTGCTCTGTTCCCATGCCTGGCGTGTGCAGCTGGTGCTGGGAGGTTAGTGAGGCCAACCTTTGTTCAGAGGCACTGGGGCAGATGCCCTGGTAAATGGGGGAGCAACCATGAGCAGGGTTCCCACACCATGGGGTGTGGACAACCAGAGAAAGCTCAGCCTCTTGGGGTCCCTGGGTCTTGGACTGTTTCCCAGTGGAAATAATGCTTGTGAGGACAGTTTGGTTCTGAATGTGGGATGGTGGTGGCACTGAGATGCTCCTCTTGGGAATGAAGAAGATTGGGGTGAAAATGATGGGAGCATGTCAGAGGGCAAGCCTGAGGCCCATTCCCAATGCCTAGTAAGTGCTTCGTCTTCAGGGGGCCCTACAGGGGAGCTCACAGTAAACTGGTTTCCTACTAGAGGCAGGAGCCTCCTGCTGAACTCACAGAACTATTCTTTCCAGTGGGTTCGTCCACATGCACATTGCCCCTCACTGCTGCCAGTGACATTGACATTGGCACATTGATACCCTCTGTAGCACACAGTAGCCTGATCTCTCCAGCACAAACCCAAATCAGAGAAGTACCAGAACATTCAGTCTCATCACTGTTCATGGCTGCAGTGTGCTGGTCATGAGGAGAGACACCGTTGCATCTTATCCAAGCTCTGACCTCTGGATCTTGCAAAGTTGACTGTCTGCCCTCCAGGTATCTCAGGCTGGCCTGCCTGAGACTGCCTACAATGCAGCCCACTCCTACCTGCTCAGCTCTGCCTTGTCACACTGCCCAGCACCAGAGCATCCATCACCATGGGTGAGGTCTCACTGTTACAACTCTCACTGCACCAACCTCACAATGTAGGTGGGGTCTCCTGGTCACCCATCGCTCATACTACACAGATCTCACAGTATGGGTGGGGTCTTCCCATCCCCTCATACCTCACCCTACACAGATCTCACAGTGTGGGAGGGGTCTCCCTGTCACCTGGTCTCTCACTGCACAGATCTCACAACAGCATGTATGGGGTCTCCCTGTCACCCACCGCTCACTGTGCACTGACCTCAAAGCCTGTGTAGGATCTCCCCATCCCTCATACCTCACCCTACACAGATCTCATAGCATGGGTGGGGTCTCCCTGTCACCTGGTCCTTCGCTATTCAGACCTCACAATAGCATAGATGAGGTCTTGGGGTCTATTTCCTCACCCACCCCTCATCACTGTCTTCAGATCCTTCCTGCCCATCAGATAATCCCTCATGGTTTGTTCATCTCAAGAACCTTAGTATATCAGCAGAGACACTTTTTCCAAGTAAGGTGACAATTTCTGGTTTCTGGGATAAGGACTTATTATACATACCTTTTATTTTTCTTTTTTTTTAAAAGCCAGTCATTCAGTAGTGGGGGGTTGTATACCAACTTTAGTGACACTAATGTTAATAAGTTTAGATAACCCACTACCATCGGACCAGCCTATACATACCTTTTGAGGGACAAAAATTCTACTGTGATAGTCTGCCCTCTATTCCCGCCAAGTTCATATCCATCCCACATTTAAAATATATTTCTTGATCTCAACATCTTCAAATGTCTTAACTATTAGTCATGAGATCCTTGTTCAAAATCTCATCTAAGTGTCATGAGCTCCAATCTCTAAATCCCGAACTGGTGAGAGTATAGTCCACCCCGGAGTGGAACTCCTCTCCATCTTTCACTGTGAAACCAGAAAGCAAATTAGCTGTTTCCAAAATACAGTGGTGGGACAGGCTTATGATAACAGTAATAGCCTGTTCTTACTTCAAAGAAAAACAATATGTTAGTTAGAAAGGGAACCAGAGTTCCTGTGGTCTGATATGGCAGGAGCTGGGAAGTCACACTCCATCTTAACAAGTTAAAAGCTACACAAAGTGAAAAATCAACAATTCTTCAGTCCTTCAGAAAAGTGAGGTCATAGAGCAAACCCCCAAAATTGGAGAGACAGAGGTGAACCCAGAGAATTACAACTTACCAGAGCAAAAACTCATAAGCAAAAATGTCCTTGGGAACTATAACTGACGAATGCTGGAGGTTCAGTGTAGACAAGACAGAGTTATTAACCCTTTTAGTGCGACAGGCCAATATATCGGATTTTGCATCCCAGGTGCAGCTGGCCGATATATCATCTCATATGTAGACCATTAAATTACCCTACACATTTCTCACTAGTACCACTGGCAGAAGGTAGCACTGAGAGGGTTAATAAAAATTCTGGTTGGGGGAGGGGTACACTTTTGTGAGTTATACATCTAGGAGTCACACCAGCTTCTCACACTGAAGATAGGAGAAAAAATTCCTGCTTCAGGTGGATTGTGAGTGGAAGTATCCATTGTGAATACACCCAAGTATCTGTTCCTAACAAGGCCTGCCCTCAGGAGAAATTATTCCACCAGAGTCTGATCAACCTGGTGAAGGAAATACCCACCTTACCCACTTGTCCCACCTGAGGGGAACTGAGGAGCACATTTGAAGGTCACAGCCCAGGGCATAGGCCCATAAATACTGAAAACTAATTTTTGGACTATAAAATGCTTGCACAACTCACCACCACATTATTAAAGATCTGTTTGCTGCAGTCACTTTTACTCAACACGTCTGGCTGTCAAGAAAAAATTACAAGACATTTCAAAAAGACAATTTGAAGAGAGGGCAAACATCAAAGCTGGACATGCAGACCAGAACTTAAAACAACTGTGATTAATATGCTAAGGACTCTAATGAATACAGTAGACAGTATGCAAGTACAGATGGGCAGTGTAAGCAGAGAGAGATGAAAATTCTAAGAATCAGAAAGAAATGCCAGAGTTCGAAACTAGTGTAACAAAAGTGAAGAATGCTTTTGATGAATTCAGTAGATTGGACACAGCTGAGGGAACAATCAGTGAGACTAAAGATATGTCAACAGAAACTTCCAGAAACAGAAAAGCAAACAAGCAAGACTAAACAAACAGACAAATAACCCCAGAACAGAATAT
The DNA here is from genome assembly GCA_004027555.1 of Craseonycteris thonglongyai. Classification (NCBI taxonomy): domain Eukaryota; kingdom Metazoa; phylum Chordata; class Mammalia; order Chiroptera; family Craseonycteridae; genus Craseonycteris; species Craseonycteris thonglongyai. Next base: position 30,283 of record PVKE010003006.1, read on the forward strand.
CGAAAGACTATGGACAACTGTTAATACAAAACGTCACATACACATGCAATGGAAAGGTCAGGAGGAGAAGCAAGAGAGTAAGGACCAGAAGGACTATTTGAAGCAACAGTGACTGAGAATTTCCCTCAGACAGCAAACCACATATCCAGGAAGCTCAGAGTACACTAAGCAACATGAATGCCAAAACAAAACCAAAAAACTACACCTGGGCATATTATATTCAAACTAAAGGTAATCAAAGATAAAAATCTTGGGAAAAATCCCATGGTGGAAGGAGGGCGGTGGGGGGGAGATATTCAACTTACCTTTGCACAAGCAGATCCCATAAACATTAAAATGATAATAAAGGAATATTAAAACAACTCTATGCCCACAAATTTGATAACCTATGAGGGGTATCTAATCTTTAGGCTTCCTTGGGCCACACATAAAATGCACTAACACTAATGATAGCTGATGAACTTTAAAAAATCACACACACACACCCACCACCACCACCACCCCTCATTGGGAAAATGGATGGCTCAGCGGGTTGAGTGCTTGATAGCTGATGAACTTTAAAAAATCACACACACACCCCTCATTGGGAAAACTGGGATGGCTCAGTGGGTTGAGTGCTTGCTTTGAAGCCCCAGGGGACTGAGGATCAAATTCCGGCCCCGGCCCATGCGGACCCATTTGCTGGACTGGGGTGTGCCCCCAGTTTAGTCCTTGCCGGGACCTATGTGGGAGGCTCCCGGCCCAGTTCCTGCCCTGCGCAGCCCTGTGCCCACCTGTGGAGTGAAACTATATGGAAAACTAATGTAAACTATAGAGATTGCTCTGGGCCTTCCCCCTTCTCGCTGTCTCTCTCTCTGTTTCTCTCTGTCAAAAATCAATAAAATAAATCTCTAAAAAAAAAAAAACCAAAAAACAACCCTCATAATGTTTTAAGAAAGTTTACTAATTTGTGTTGGGCCACATTCAAAGCCGTCCTGGGTCGCATGTTGGCCTGTATCCTGCAGGTTGGACAAGCTTGAGTCCTAGATGAAATTGTCCAATTCCTTGAGGTACATACTCTACCAAAAACTCACATAAGATGAAATAAACAATCTGAACAGTCTTACATCTATTTTTTTAATTGAATTAATAATTTCCTCAAACGTAAAGCACCAGACCTGGGTGAGTTAACTGGTGAATTTTATCAAACTTATAAGGAAGAACTCGTATTAATTCTCTTGAATCTCTTTCAGAAGATCAAAGGAGGGGGAATACTTTATAACTCATTCTGTGAGGCCAGAATAGAAAACCAGACAAAGACATTACAAGAAAAGAAAACTACAAACCAATATCTCTCATGACCATAGATACAAAAATCCCCAACAAAAATATTAGTGATAGGTTTGCCAAGGGAGGAACACACTGAGAGTTCAGGCTAGCAAGCGAGTTTATTAAAAAGACCCACCGGGCTGACTCCAAAAATGGCACCAGCAACCTCTGGGGAGTTGGGAGAGCCTTTTATGGGTAACTATCAGGGAGCGTTAGTTCTGTACCTGGGTTGCAGTCACCTTGGTTACAGGCATCTCAATGGTCGGGGCTTTCTGAAAACAATTTTTCATACATCATGGGTGTCATAATCCCCACCCAAGAACTATTTGTTCTTGGTCATTGGTTTTGCATTTGTCTTTTGCTGTTTCACCTGGGCAACTGGTTCTGACATTCCAGCCTTTTTATTTATATGTTTTGGGGCAAAAATCAATCTTCTGGAGTTACTTCCTGCTGGGTAGGGATGTTGGTCTGAGGGTACCTACTGGGATATGGGCTGTTGAAGGGTCGAGGGACCAGATTGGGATCAGGGGATGAGGAGGGTCTTTGGTAATCAGCCTGGACCAGGAGTAGTTCGTGAACTGTTTGGTTGGTGAAGGCGCGTAGGCGGTCCTAGAGGAAGCTAATGAAGAGGCGTTGAGGGCAGGGGCCAAAACCTAAAACAAGAAACATAAATATGAGTGGCCCTATGAAGAGGAGAAGCCAAGTAGTCCAATTAGTTTTCATCCATTGGTCTAGGAACCTTCCTGTCTCTCTGATGTGGATGATGTCACAAAAGAGTGCACATAGGAAGAAAAGGGTAAAAGAGGGCAAGAGAAATGAAGGTCGCAAGTAGGCTTTTTTCTAAAGCAAGGGATTAGCCAGGGGTGTACTTATCCATTTGGTATCTTCTAAAGGGGCAGTTTAGGAATCAGGTTGTTCTTCCGGTCTTCTGGACAGCCACAGCCTGGTGGGTCCGAGGGAGAACCAAGTGTATTGGAGTGGAGGGTTTGTCCACTGCTCAAGCTCTGGTGGTGGTGGAGCTGTCTTTTTTAATCTAGAAAGATGGAACCAGGGAGCATGGCCCTGAAGTTTAGCTGCTATAGAGGTAGTAAGAAGGACCTGGAAGGGGCCCATCCATCGTGGGTGGAGGTCTGTTGGATGTAGGGTCTTTAGGAGGGCTTAGTATCTTGGAGACAGAAAGAGATCAGGGTAGGGTCTGCCTTGAGGTTTTGGAGGAGTCTGGTCTGCATATTCACGGAGAAGATGTTGGACCAGATTAAGGGTGGGGATGTAATCAATCTCCTCGGGGTAAAGACTGAGTTGGGAAGTTTCCCAGGAGGAAGGGCCTGCCATACAGGAGTTCCCAGGAGTAGTAACAAGGCAGAATCGAGGTTCAGGAGATGGAGGGAAAATAAGGCCCTAAATTTTGATAAGGAATCTCCACCTAAGATAGAGGTAGGGCATCTGGGCATTAGCAGGAAAGAGTGAGAGAATGGAACATCTTGGAGGGTGTATGGGAGAGGTCCTGTAGCTAGAAGAGAGGCTATTAGGCTGTCAACACCCACAACAGAAATGTTAGAGGGATGAGCAGCACCCCAAAACTTGGGAAGGGCAAAGTAAGTGGCCTTTTTGTCAATAAAGAAGGAAATTGGCTTACCTGCCATGTGGAGGGTTACCCTGGGCTCTAAGATGGTGGTGTGAGATGGGTCCTGTGGCCCTGGGCACCTTCAGTCTTCCAAGGCAAGGCCTAGGGGGCTGGGTAGGGCAAGGTTGGAGGGATTCCGATCTAGGGAAGATGGGGATGGACCTCCCCCTGGAGAGGGGAAGGGACAGTTGACCTTCCAGTGTCTCCTTTTGCCATGAGGGCATGGCCCTGGTGGGTGGGGGCCTGGGTTTAAGCAAGCTTTTGCCTCATGGCCTTCTTTGCCACACTAGAAACAAGGTCCTGGTGCAGTTTCATTAGGGGCACCTGGGGTGGCCCTTGCCTTCAAAGCCCCAGATAGCTGCTGCCAGCGTTTGCATAGACATTGTTTCGAGAAGTAGGTTTTTAAAATTATCAGATTCATATGGAAGCACATATTTGTAGAAAAATATAGCCATATAGACCAATGAAACAGAATCAATAACCTCGAAATAAACCCACAAATATACCGACAGATAATTTTTGACAAAGGAACACAATATATACAATGGAAAAAAGAAAGCCTCTTCAGTAAATGGTGCTGGGAAAAGTGGAAAACCACAAGCAAAAGAATGAATCTGGACTGTGAACTGTCACAATATACCAAAATTAACTGAAAGTGGATTAAAGACCTCCACATAAGACCCAAAACAATGACATCAGTACTAAACTTACAGACCTTGGGCTCAGAAAGCACTTTGTAAACTTGACCCCAAAGAGGCAAGGGAAGCAAAAGGAAAAATAAATGAATGGGATTGTATCAAACTAAAAAGCTTCTACAAAGCAAAGGACACTGTCAACAAAGTAAAAAGGAAACAATGCCTCTGATAAGGGACTAATATCTAAAATATATAAAGAACTCATACAACTCAACAACAAAAAAACAAACGATCTAATTAAAAAATGGGCAGAAGTCCTAAACAGGCACTTCTCTTCTGAAGACATATAAACAGCCAACAGATACATGAAAAAATACTCAACATCACTAGCAATTAGGGAAATGCAAATTAAAACCACAATGAGATACCACCTCACACCTGTTGGAATGGCTATAATCAACAAGACAAGGAATAACAAGTGCTGGAGAGGCTTGGAGAAAAAGGAACCCTCATACACGGCTGGTGGGAATGTAAATTGGTACAACCACTATGGAAGTCAGTATGGAGATTCCTCAAAAAAACTAGGAATGGAATTGCGATATGACCCAGCAATCCCTCTTCTGGATATCTACCAAAAAAAACCTGAAAACCTTAGTTTACAAAGATATATGTACCCCAATGTTCATTGCAGCACTTTTCACAGTGGCCAAGTTGTGGAATCAACCAAAGTGTCCTTTGATAGCTGACTGGATAAAGAAGTTGTGGTACATTTATACAATGGAATACTACTCAGCAATAAGAAAAGATTAAATACAGCAATTTGTGACAACATGGATGGACCTTAAAAACATCTTACTAAGTAAAATAAATCAGACTGAAAGAATCAATAAACATGACCTCACTCATAGGTGGAATATAAAACTGAAAGTAATGAAGAAGCAAAAAACTCATGGACACAGTCAATAGTTTAGTGGTTACCTGAGGGTAAGGGGGGAGGTGGGTGGGAGAGATGGGGGGGCAGTAAAGAGGGGGCAGCAAACATGGTGATGGAAAGAGTTGATTCTGGATGGTGAGCACATAATGTGATGTATAGACAATGTAATGTAGAATTGTACACGTGAAAACAATGTAATTGTTATCGACCAATGTCACCCCAATAAGTTTAACAATAAAAAGGTTTTTTTTAATCATTGAAAAAAAAAAAAAAGGACCATAGGCTTCACTGTAAAACACTAAACTATAAAATTCTTAGAATATAGGAGAAAGCCTAGATGACTTTGGGTTATGATGATGACTTTCTAGTCTTTTTGTTTGTTTGTTTGTTTTGGTTTTATTTTGTTTTTGTTTGTTTGTTTTTTAGATAGAGAGAGAAGCAGGGAGACCCAGAGCAGTCTTCATCTTTGTACATCTTCAGTTTTGACATAGTTTCATTCCACAGGTGGGTGTGGGGCTGTGCAGGGCAGGAACTGGCCAGGGGCCTGCTGCTGGGGCGGTAGCCAACCCAGGGACCTCCCACATAGGAGGCTTGCCTCAGTGATAACCAAACTGTGGGAACACCTCAGTTCAGCATATGGGTCAGGGGCAGGGATTCGATCCTCGGACCCCAGGGCTGCAAGATTGAGTGCTCAACCCCCTGAGTTATCTTGGCATCCCTGATGATGAATTTTTAGGTAGAACACTAAAGGCATAATCCATGAAATAGAGAACTGATAAGCTGGACTTCATTAAAATTAAATTTTCTGCTCTGTGAAAGACACTGTCGGGAAAGCTGGGATGGCTCACTGGGTTGAGCACTTGCATCGTAGCCTTGGAGTTGGAGGATCAATTCCCAGTCCCAGCCCCGGCCCTGGCCAGTACAGACCCATATGCTGAACTGGGATGTGCTTCTCACCAGTTCTGTTCCCACCGGGAGATTGCCGCTCATGCAAGAGGCCCCCAGCCTGGTTCCCACCCTGTGTGACCTGCACACCTGTGGAATGAAACTATGTTGAAAGCTAATAATGTACAAGGGGGAGATTGCTCTGGGCCCTCCCCATTCTCTCTGTCTCTATCTGTCTCTGTCCCTGTGAAAAACAATAAACATACTTTTTTTTTTTTTAAACTAAAGACACTGTCAAGAGAATGAGAACACAAGCCACAGTCTGGGAGAACATATTTGCAAAAGATACATCCGATAAAGGACTAGTTCCAAAGGACTGAATGAATAAATAAACTGAGGTACATCTGTAAAATGGGATATTATTCAATTCTAAAAAGAAATAAGCTAATGAGCTATGAAAAGACATGGAGGAACCTTAAATATATATTAAAAAGTGAGAGGAGACAATCTGGAAAGGCTACATACTGTATGATTTAAATATGACATTCTAGAAAAGGCAAAACTATGGAGACCTTAGAATTAGTGGTTTCCAGGAATTAAGGAGAAAAAGGGATGGGTTGGAGGAGCATGGAGGAGTTTTAGGGCAGTGAAACTATATGATATCACTGTAATGATAAATACATTTGTCAAAACCCATAGAATGTGCAACATCAAGAGTGAACCTAATGTGGGATGCCAGGATAGCTCAGTGGGTTGAGTGCTTGCCTTGCAACTGCTGAGATGGCAGCAAAAGTTCTCTCCTTCCGTGCCTGGGGCCCCTGGTTTGGTTCCTGCCCTATGCAGCCCCACATCCACCTGTGTGAAATGAAACTATGTCACAATAAATGTACAACTATGGAGACTGTTCTGGGCCCTCCCTGCTTTCTGTCTTTCTCTCTCTCTCTCTCTCTCTCTCTCTCTCTCTCTCTCTCTCTCTCTCTCTCTCTCACTCTCTCTCTCTGTGTGTGTGTCTCTCTCAACACACACACCCATTCTCTCAAACAATAAAACAAATTAGAAAAAAATATTGAACCTAATGTAAACAATGGACTTTGGATGATAATGATGTGTCCGTGTTGGTTCATTTTTGTAACAAATGTGCCCTTATGGTATGGAATGTTGCTAGTGGTAGATGCTGTATGTGTGGGTGGTGGGGGAGAGAGGCCGGGAATATATGGGAAATCTCTGTATCTCCCAGTCAATTTTGCTGTGAACCTAAAACGGCCTTTATATATATATAAAAAAAAAAGTTTACATAAAAAAAAGGAAATAAAGGATGGAGGTAAAGGAAGAAAGGAAAAAGGAATCTCTGGGCCCAAGCAATATCAAAACCCAGCAGGGCGAATTCTACTAGGTTTCAAGGCCTCACAAGAATCCTCTGTGATTCAAGGCTTTGCCCTCTGCACCCAAGACTCCATTCTCAGAATCAAGATTTATTTTTCTTGAAGGGTAGAAAATGTCCACAGTGCAATAGCTCTATCAGCCTATTTCCTGCCTGAAGAGTTTTGGAAGTCCAACAGCCCTTTTTCACTTCATCCCTTTCAGTCTAAGCTGGCAGTGTTTCTGCTGATACAACGTTCTCAAAAACCTTGTGTCTCGTGTGTTTGTCATGAGGATGCAGCACAGCATTAAAGAAGAGGGTCCTCCACAGATCGTTCCTGGGTAGCCCCATCCCCATCCTGGCTTCTGCTGAGATGGCTGAGTGCGACCATGTCGTACACTTAATCTCTTCTGCCACATCGCTGCTTTTCCCTCCAGTGCATGCTTTCCAAACATGAATCTAACTTTAGCATCTTTTTTGACCTGGACAGGCTGAGGATTTCCCCAATCATCAGGCGCTGGTTTGTTTTTGCTTGACAGTTTCTTCCTCAACTTATTTCCTTCCTCTCACATTTTACCATACACAGCAAAGAGATACCAGGCGGCACCTTCAACATTTTGCTGAGAAATCTCCTCGGGTTCATTGTTTACAACCAATAGTAGAACACAATTGGGCCAAGTTCACTGATGCTTCATAACAAATTTACTCCAGTTTCCAACAACATGTTACTAATTTCCTTCTGAGGACTTACTGGCGGAGTCTTTAACACCTGTATTTCTACCAATAGTCTATTTGAAGCAGTCCAGCCTTTTTTCTATCCTGTGTCTCAAAATTTTCAAGCCATTGGGAATGCCAGGATGGCTCAGTGAGTTGAGCTCTCGTCTTGCAAGCCCGGGGTCTGAGGATCAAATCCCGGCCCCGGCCTATGAGGACCCATATGATGAACTGGGGTGTGCCCCCAATTTGGTTCTCACTGGGACAAGCCTCCTATGTTGGAGGCCCCTGGTTCAGCTCCCACCCCAGGCATGCTTCCCATATGGGAGGCCCCCAGCTGGTTCCTTCCCTGCGCAGCCCCATGCCCACCTGTGGAATGAAAACTATGTAGAAAACTAATGACATGCAACTATGGAGACTGCTCTGGGCCCTCCCCCTTCTCTCTGTCTCTCTGTCAAAAACAATCAAAGTAAATCTCTAAAATTTTCACACCATTATTTAATTTCAAAGTCACTTCCATATTTGTAGGTATTTCCTGCAGTGACACCATGTCTATGTAACAGGATCTGCCTTTGTTTCAAGGGGCAGCCATACAAAGTTTCACAAACTGGGTGGCTTGGAACTAGAGAAATTCATTCTTTCACAATTCTTGAGCCCAGAATTCTGAAATCAGGATGTTGGCCGGGCTGTGTCCTCATCTGGCCTCATCTGGGGCTCTTCCAAGCTCATCCAGACTGCTGGCAAAATTAAGCTCCCACGGCAGGATAATCGAGATCCCCACTTCCTTTCTGGCTGTCAACCGGGCCGCTCTGAACTCTCAGAGGTCATCCTGTTCCTTGCTCTGTGGCCCCTTCCATCTTCACACCAGCAGCAACAATCACATCCTTATCATGCCGTGACTCTTGGTCTCCCTCTCTGCAACCAGATGGAGAAAATGCTGCTTTTAAAGGGCCTCATGCAATCAGGTCAGGCCCATGGATATCCATCTTAAGCTCCACTGATCTGGGACCTTGGGTCCATCTGCAGAATCACTTGGCAGTGGCACCTAATTAGTGTAGTACTTGATTGAATAAGTAGGAGAACCGTGTGTGCCTCAGGCAGGATGTCAGGGTCATCTTAGGATCTGTTCCTCTCTGTTCTACCGTCCAGGAAAGCCGAGGTCCAGCCCTCAGTCCTCACCCACAGGAAGTGGATGTATCGACTCTCCCTGCTAGCCCTCCTCACCATCTGTAGGGCCTCAGAAAGTTACTTCCCACCTCTGAACATCCATTTCTGCAACTGTAACATGTGAACCCTGAAGAGCAAACATCACAACCATGCGGAGCACCTCAGCCAAGCTGTTAACACCTCTGTGCTTGTCATCTGTATCCTGCGGTGGCTTCAGTAACTGAGAGACAGTGAAGCCGCTCCTTTTTCAGGGTCCCTTAGTTCTGTGGCCCCAGGAGAGTCCCCTTTGTCTCCCTCACATGTTTGAAGAGACTGAAGGAGCAGATGAAACCCATCATGAGGGCTGCAGCTGTGGGGCGAGACCAGCCTCACCTCTCAGCTGGGTATATGAGGTGACCGGGTGCCTCTGTCATCTCAGCAGGAATGGCTTGCTATAGTTCCAGGCAAGCTAATTGCAGGGTGATAACCAGACCAGAGTCTTCCTTGTCCTAAGGAGGTGTGGCTGGGGACTTCCAGTGAAAGTGGCTGGGTGGACACCAGCCCCAACCACAGAAACACACCAATTGGTTCCACATGCTCTGCATGTTTTCAATTTAATGGTTTCTCTAATGGTGTGTGGTGTGTACAGCAGTGACATATGACAGACAGGAGGTATTGTGGGCCCAGGAGTCCCGAGCAGCATGCAGGATGCTGCAGCTCTGACAACAAGGAGAAGGAGTCCAAGAGGGAACATCACAGTTAGCTGTTGTTTCTGGGTGCAGTAGTGCAGAGGGAGGAGGTAGAACAAAAAGATGGAGGCCCGAGGGGCCAGGCCTCTTCGGAGCTCATTCTGCTTCACACGGGGTCCCTTAGCCCTCTGCACTGTGCAGATATGTGGGTGAGACAGGCAGGCTGGCTACGTGTTCTGATGGGGAGCTGGCCCTCCTGGGTGAAGAGCAAATCCGGGGCACCCAGCCTCTGAGGTCTGAATCTTATCTGTTTGGAAGAAGGTACCTACACCCCTGTGTTTAGTTCTTCTCCCAGCATTTCCGCACAGTACACATCTGATAGTCATCCAGCACAGGCGCTGAGCTCCCCATCACTGGAAGTGTTCCAAAAACCAGGCTGCTCCCAACCCAGCACTGTGTGACAGATGCCCTGGTGCCTGCCAATGGGCCTCTTAAGTTCTGCGTGTCTTATGAATCATTCTTTTTTTTTTTAATATTTATTTATTTATTTATTTATTTATTTATTTATTTATTTATTTTTGACAGAGAGAGATACAGAGACAGAGAGAGAACTGAACTGGGGGAGCTCCCAGTTCAGCACATGGTTCCGCACGGGCCCGGGACTCGATCCCCAGTCCCCGGCGCTGCAAAGTGAGCGCTCAACCCACTGAGCCATCCCGGCTTCCCCAAGCGTGTCTTATGAGGTGAGTGGTGGGACAGGAGGCAGAGAGCAGAAGGCCTGAAGCAGGGGTCCTGGGGAGAGGCAGGAGGTCAGCATCCGGTGGAAGGGCTCTCTGAACACCTGACCCACCTCTGATCAGTCTCTTATCTTAGAAAGAGGGCTGGGCACTTAGTTTGTGTGCCTGAAGCTGCAGTGGGCTAGGCATAACTAAATGGCTGACTCTCATCAAAAGCAGATGTTTATCTCCAGATGCCATCCCGGGGAACACATTGCCTGAATAAATAAATAAATTACTCTGCAATTTCAGAAGAAAGCATTCCTGTCAGTATTGACTTTCTGTGATTTTCAAAGAAGGTTCCAAAACAAAAGTCTGCTTAGATTGGAAATGATACCTCCTTCAAGCTTAATTCTTACCTTATGTTCAGAGTCTGATAGAAATGAGGTATAGATTAAGGCCTTGCTACCCATATGGTGCTGAAAAGGACCAAGATAAATTCTGCACTGGAGGGAGTATTTTGCTCATTCATTTGCTGAGCACACTTGCCTGTGATTGTGGGCATGCCTGGACCCTGCCCTCCTGAGCCCCAGGGAAATGACAGCCAGCTGGTGGCCATGGCGCAGAGGGATGGAGCAGCATGGGCCAAGGATAGAGAAGCAGTGGTGGGCCAGTGCACTGCTCTGGTGGCATGTCATTGAAGACAGAACCCAAAATTGTGGAGGGTGAGGGGGTGGAGGAGGAGCCATCTTTCTTTATGAGGGAGGTCTTCAGTAAATGTCAGGGTGGGGAGAGTAAAGGAGCCACAGCCTCCAGCTGCCAGGTCTTGGCAGAGAGACAGGGCAGAGCCCTCACAGGTGACAAGGAAACACTAACGGGTGAGACACAGTGGTATATGCCCACACTGTGGAGGCCTCCAGACAAGCGTGTCTGCACACAGGCTGCCCACAGCATGGGTGGGCAGCAGCCATCCACAGGAGGCTCCTGGACCCTCACCAAGGTTCCCAACTTCTGACCAGATCTGTGTCCTCCTTGGTCCCTAATGTTTGGCTCCTTGGGCTTTGGCCACCAGGATTTGCACAGGAGACTGATTGGGAGCCCTGGCCCAGACTGGCCTCTTTCCCTCCTGACTCCAGAGCTATGTTTGATCAGGGGACACATGACTTGGTGCTGTCCATAGGTGCAGTGTGCACAGAGGGTGGGGTGGGAGGGAGAGCCAGCCTGGCTCCAGGGTGAAGGGGCCACTGGGAGAGAATGTCCTGTCCTGTAGCTCACCAGGCTCCTGGGTGGTTGTCAGTGATCCCTGTGCTAGAAGGGGACATATCACAGGGCACGTGGTGTTTGTGTGTATGGTATGTGTGCGTGTGTGTGTGAGTGTGGTGTCGGTGTGTGTGATAGAGGGTTGTGAGTGTGTGTAAGTATGCATACATAGCGTATGTTCATGGAGTGGGTATGTATGGTGAGTGCATGGTATGGGTGTATTAGGTATGTATGTGTGGCAGCAGGTGTGTGGACATGTATAGGGTTTGGGTGTAAGGGGTTCAGTGTGTGTGTTTATGGGTGTGTGAGGGTTTGGGTGTATGGTGGGTGGGTATAGTTTGTGTGTGTGTGCAAGGGTTTGGGTATGTGCCTGGGTTTGTGAGTGCTGGGGATGAATGAGAGAGTCTAGGGCGGGGGTGGCGAACCTTTGGCACGCGTGCCCAAAGTGGCACATGGAGCAATTATTTCAGCACGTGGAGCTGTGAATACCATTTAAAAAAATATTGTTTATGCTCTTATAGACATAAAAATAATCGATACCTCTATCTCACTCGATGGGTTGGCACGCGAGTCGAGCGAGTATACTCTTATTTCATAAACTTTGGCACTCAGTCACCAAAAGGTTCGCCACCCCTGGTAGGGTGTGGGATGCCTGGGTGTTCTCTGCCAGGCCCCACCTTCTGGTGGCCAGGCCTGCATGTCCTGCTGTGTTGTTTGGCAGTGTGTCCCCAGGACATTGTGTGGCCCTGGGCAGGAGTGGCTTCGAAGCCATTTGCTTCAAACAGTCTCCTCACTGCCCAGAGGACATTAGCAGCAAGATCTGAATCAGAAAGTGAGTATTCTCAGGGGGGACAGTCAGGGAATGGCTTTGGTCTGCTGACATGGTCTCCCAGCGTGTAAGGAGGGAATGGGATCCTGTGAGGTGGAAGCACTGCAATCTCAGTGGCACTTGAGTGTGGTGAGCCCTCTCTTCACCCAATGCAGATCCAGCACAAATAGGAAAGGAGGAAAAGTCACAAAGACAAAATCTGCAAATAGTGAGGATCCACTGTAATTAATGACTATATCATCAACAAATGGTTTGTGCTTACTTTCTCTCAAAAAGGATGGTGCTGACTTATAGTTAACCATATCCATGGACCACTTAAAATGGTAATAAAGGTTTAGGGAGCTCTTACCATCTTGCAGAGGAGATGGACCAGGAAAGTGGGCAGAGGCACCACGGGAGGTTCTCCATTGAGTCCCTCACCCATGGGCTGTCCTGGCCACAAGTGTCACCCCATCAAAGCCTTGGGGCCATGGGGCAGCCCCAGCTCCCAGCATTTGGCTCTTGGTGCTGAGTCCGAGCAGGTGTGAAGGCGTAGCGCCAACATCCACACCCCTGGGCTTGGATCCCAGTTTGACTGCTTCTGTGGCCTGACACTGGACCAGACACCTGCCCTTATAGTGGAGAGTAACCTAGTGATCCAAGGTGCTGAGCCTGTCCTTCCTGCTCCCACCTGGGCCTGGCCCCTGGAGCCCTTGGAACCACCATAGCCAGCCAGGCTGAGTTACTGCACATTCAGCAGGGCAGGCATTTGCCTGCAGGGGTGGAGGGGTGGGCATGATGTGGTGGGTGACTCTCACCCTCACGGAGCACATAGGGACAGATGACCACTGCCCAGGCCACCAGGTTACCTGAGAGGCTGGGTACTACATAGAGGAAACTCATGTGAGCTGGGCTGTGAGGATCAACAATGATCTGGCCAGGTAGCAGGACAGAAGCGTTGGGGACAGCTGAAACTCAAAGTCCAGAGAAGGAAAGTGGTTGAAGATAGGGACAGCTGGTATGGCTGTAGCACATGAGCCATGAGTGCTGTGCCAGTGGAAGTGTGCAAGTGTGCCAGTGCATGTGCAGATATGAGCATGTGCATGCACATGTGTGAGCACCAAGTGTTCATGTGTGGTTTTGTGTGCCAGCCCCTGTGTAGATGTGTGCGTGCATGCACATGTGGGCATATGAGTGTTCATGCATGTGATTACATGTGTCGGACAGTTGGGCAAAAGTGTAATGGCCACTGTAACAAGAAGGTATCTTAATGAAGCAGGTAACTCCACAGAATATGACCAAATTTATCAGAGTAATTTACTTCTGGGAAGACTGGGTCAAAGATGACAGATGACCTGGAAATTCTGTGCAGGTTATTCTCTGCTCACAGATCCTGTTACAGTACCTCTTTTTATAGTATAACTCAGGTACTAACAAGACAGGGACAAAGAGTGCAGTACACACTGGGGGCCATACCTCCTGGTAGTCTTATGATAATGATTGTTTATAATCAGTAGTGTCACCAGTTTGATATTTATCTCAGCTTTTATGTCATTTGGCTATTGCTAACAAAAATATTTATGACTACATTTTAAGGAACACAGATAATCATCAATTAGAAGGCTTTGATACATTTGCTAAGCACAGTGAGTTTCATGAAACTTAAAAGTGAAATGAAATCCAGGACACAAAGATGGAGTTTGTTCACATCTACATTTATGCATCATGTATTCCAAGTGTGACAGTGCATCTGCAAATGTGTGCATATATATGCAAGGGTGCTCACATACATGTATGTACATGTAGGCAAGTGTGAAACTATCTGCACTTGAGTGTGTGAGTGAATGAACACCACTGCAGGTGTGAATGCATCTGTGTACATGTGTACAAGCACATGTGTATGTTCTTCAATGCCTGCCTGAGTGGTGTGGACCAACACCCTGGATGGTTGACAGAGGGCTGGTGTCTGGCAACACCCCTGAGGTGGCCGTCCTGCAGCCACAGTGACACCTGCCAGGACATGAAGCAGAACTGCGATGGAACACTGCAGACAGGCCTGTTGTGCCAGGTGGTTGTGAGCAGGGTTGGATGGAGGCTGAGGGGCCATGACCCAGGCAGTAAGGGGAACAAGCCCACAGTGCAGATGAAACAGACAGAAATATGGGTACCTGAGAAGAGATGGGTGTTTGGGCACAGGCCCTGGGCACTGAGGGCCCTAAGCTGATGGTCAAGAGATTTCAAGACCTGTTCCTCAAGGTATTCTGGAATTACAGAACCCAGGCTGGGCCTGGGCCCTGAGAGGCCCACTGGGGAGGCATCCTGACTGGCTCCCGGAGTGTGAAGTAGGGTGGGCAAAGCACAGTGCCACTTCCCGAGTGCCTGTTGATCTCCCCAGGTCCCAGGACCTGGGTCAGTTTCCAGCTTCCTCACCAGCCAGCCCCCAGTACCACCTGCAGGCGCCTGGTTAGGGAGTCCCAGGGAATGAACCCCATGCTGAAGGAATGGGAAGAGGTTGGACCTGCAGCAGGAGTTCAGTGTCTCCACTCCCGCCACCCTTCTCCCAGCAGCACTCCCACCAAGAGGCCACAAGGTCAGGAGCAGGGCTAGGCCCCAAGAAGGGGCCACATATGCAGCCAGGTGCAAGCATCACTGCCTCTTCCAGAGAGCGGAGAATTGGGGCAGCTCCCTGCAGAACTCTGGGGAGGCGGGCTGAGGTCCCTGCTCTCCAGAGGGGCATGCCCCTGTTACACCACCCTCCTCAGGGCCAGGCTAGGGGCGAGAACCAGGCTTGAGGTGTTCTGGCTCCTTCATGGTGCCTCCAAGGAAAGAATACAGGGCACCCACAAAGGTGTACATAGCACCCACACACAGCACCCACAGGGCTCACACACACATGCACAGCCTCGGCATGTCCCACGGACCAGCTTGCCTAGGGGTCAGTCCTTCACTGTCCCTTTAACTTTCACCTGTATGATGCCTAGGAGCCCCTGTCGTGGTATGGGGAGAACACAGCCACCCCCGAGCAGCGAGCTGTGCAGTGAGCAGGGACACTGGACCGGTCATCCCAGCCAGGTCTCCTGGACAGAAAACTGTGCCCAGGGCTCTGCCAGGATGGGGAAAGACATGGCCAGGCCAGCAAGTAAAGAGACAAGATGGGCCGGGGCAGGTAGAGACACAGGGCCACAGCAGTGCTCAGATTAACTCCCTGAGGACACAAGCAGGGTGGGCTCCTGAGGGGACCAGGCAGCTTCCACCTATCTACTCACTGGTGGCTCCTCAAAGGGCAAGGGGGTGGGAGAATATCTTCTAACCTCTCAGAGCCCCACCCACCATGCCATCACCAGAGGACAGGCTGGTGTCTGGCCCTAGAATAAGGTGACCAGACGTCCTGCTTTTGGCGGGACAGTCCCGGATTTTTAACAATTTGTCCCACGTCCCGTGGCATTTTTAAAAAGTCCCGATTTTTGGAAAGAATGCACGACAAGCTAGGGAACGGTGGGAGATAGACCACATTTTTAATCAAGAACCCCCTCCCCCCTGGTCAATGGTGTCCCGCTTTACCAATGTTAAAATCTGGTCACCTTACCCTAGAAGGGTGGTAAGCAGCCTGGCCCCACTCAGGGCCCCAGCCCAAAGCCGCTGCCCATCCAAACAGCACTCCTGACAGAGTGGCCAACACCCCAGCTCCTCTCCCTGAAGCTGCTGCCCTCTGGAGAGTGAGGGTCCCGAAGGCTGGCTGAAGAGGCAGGAGTGCTGCTCCACCTCTCAGAGGGCTGGAATGTGGGGAAAGGGACTATCAGGTTTCCTCATTTGCCTGACAAGTTCACTTAACCAGGGGCTGAGCCCTGTTCTAATGAGAACCAGCTGTGGGAGGGGAGGCTATCTGGAAGAACAGACTGCATCTCCCTGCTCATGTTATCTCCCGAGGAAGACCTGGGTGGCTTTACAACTGGGGAAACTGAGGCCCACCGTGGCCCATGTCCAGGGCTGCTCCAGGCACACTGCAGCTGAGGATCCTCAGGTCAATGGCACCCCTTGTGGTCACTGCCCTGAGGCCTGTCTGCAGGCCCAGGCAAACTACTCCTCCACCTGGATTTCCCTGCACAGAAGCCCCTCATCTGGCTCTTGCACCCGGTGAGGCCTCCTGTGCCGGTAGGCCCTCCTCTGCTACAGTCACAACTGCCCTCAGGCCCTGGGCACTCAGAAGTGAGACTCCCCACCCCAGGTGTCCCAGGGACACAGGCTTTGTACCTTGCCAGTAACTCTTAGGTCTATGAGCTGAGGCATGCTTCTTGGAAGGAAGCCAGCTTAGCATGAGACATACTCTGTTCAGCCTCTGGGTTCAGACTCTGAGCGAGGAGTATAGATCACATGGATCAGGCCTGACGGCAGCAATGACCAGACCTGGCGCTGACACCAATACCCAGAAACCTATGGCCTCTAACAGTCAACATGGCCTATCACAGTGCAGGCCTCCTTCCTTACCTCCTGGCTACATCCTAGTCCAACATGAAGCTCACAGGGGAAAGGCTCAAATGGTTGGGCAGTTGTCCCGTTGTCCTCAGGAGGGTGAGAAAGGGGCTGGTATAGAGGTAAAATGAGGTGGAAGGAGCAGGCCTGTGGGAACAGTTGAGGGTACAGGAGGGGCATGGGAGTGGAAGTCCCAGGCCAGTGGGGTACTTGAGGGGATGTAGGGGTGGAAGGGGCCAGCCTGTGGGGACAGTTAGTGTGCAGGAGGGAACATGTGTTTGAAGGAGCAAGCCCGTAGGGCAAAGAGGGTACAGGAGTGAAAGTAGGTCTATGGGACTATTAGGGTGCAGGAGGGCACATGGGATGTGGAAAGGGCTGGTCTTAGAAACTTTTGGGGTATAGGAAGGGATACTGATGGGAAGAAGCAGGCTTGTGGGGACAGTGGGGAGTACAGGCTGGAACATGCAGGGTTGGAGCAGCTCTTTGGGTGGCATTTGGGGTATAGGAGAGATATGGAGGTTGAAGGAACAGGTCTTAGAATCAATAGGGCACAGAAGGAACTTGGGGGTCAAAGGAGCACACCTGTGGGTGACAGCTGGGGTACAGGGGAATTTGGGTAAAGCAGGGTTATTCCACTTCCAGCTTTACAACAACAGTGAGTCACCCTGGTTCAGGGGCTGTTCTGGGGATCAGTGAAGTTTCTCTGAGGGGGACCCCTGGATCTATAGTCACACCTTCATCCTGAGGTGCCTCAGAAAAGCCCCTAGGATAAAGTGACCAGATTTTAACATTGGTAAAGCAGGACACCGTTGACCGGGGGGAGGGGGTTCTTGATTAAAAATGTGGTCCATCTCCCGCCGTTCCCTAGCTTGTCGTGCATTCTTTCCAAAAATCGGGACTTTTTTAAAACGCCGCAGGACACAGGACAAATTGTTAAAAATCGGGACTGTCCCGCCAAAAGGGGGACATCTGGTCACCCTACCCTAGGATGACCTGTAAAGAAGCAAGCAGGGGAAGCCGGGATGGCTCAGCGGGTTAAATGCTCACCTTGCAGCCTGGGGACTGAGGATTGAGTCCCGGACCCAGCCGTGAGGACTCATATGCTGATCTGGGGTGTGCTTCCCATGTGGGAGGCCCGCCAGTTCAGTCCCCCCCCCTTTGGCCCCTGGCTTGTGGGGACGTGCCTCCCATGCAGGAGGCCCCTGGCCTGGTCCCCACCCTGTGTGGCTCTCGTCCACCTTTGTGGAATGAAACCATGTTGAAAACTGATGACGTGCAACTATGGAGACTGCTCAGGGGCCTCCTCCTTCTCTCTGCTTTGTGGCTCTGTCTCTCTCTGGCTCTGTCAAAAAGAATAAAATAAATCTTAAAAAAACAAACAAACTAAACAACAACAAAAAATACAAGCAAGCAGGAGTAAGTTCCACTAAAACTATATTCTTTCTCACTAATACTTAAGTTCACATAATTTTCACATGTCAAAAAATATTCATTTTTTCCAACTTTTTATAATGGTAAAAATCTTATCTGACAGGACATCCAAAACAGGTGCAAATATGAGTTTGCAGACTCTTGAGCTAGACTGGTGAAGCTTTTAAAAAATAATATGCAGAAAACAGTAAAATGCAATACTGAGCTTGGCTTTGTGCATTACTGATAAGTGATATAAAGCTGCTCAGAGTCTTCTGGAAAACTCCATGGCATTGTGTTGGTGAGAGGTTAAGCTAGTACAGCCTTTTTAGGGGAATCAGCCTTTATGCTGATACTCTCACCAACCATCATATTTTAAAAAATGCATCCCATAGGAATACGTATTGGTATGCAGAATAGGACATTATTTTAAGAGGGGAAAAGTGGAAATTTCATTAGTAGTTGAGATAGTTGACATCTGTGAAAGGATGTGTCGTTACCGGGACTTTCCCTCTGTGTTGAGCGGGTTCTCTCCCATTTCTACTTCTATCTACACGTAGCACCCTCCCTCACCCGACTCCGCCTCCGCCATGGGTGGGAATGAGGCGGCCTCGCCCTCGTCACACATCCACTGGTGCTGGAGCTGCAGCCCAGACCATCTTGGCTGCGCCGCCGGCGGTCGGGCTGGAGCGGTAGAGGGGAGAGAGCCCACCCGGGCCTGGGAGCGGAGCGGAGCTTGAGCCGCCCTGGCTAGAGAACATCCGCGGACGCCGCTGCCTGGCCCTCCTGGGCGAGGCTGGGATCCGGCCCTGGGGCGTGCCTCCCCAGGCCTGTGGCTGCCGCGGCTCCTCCAGGGAGAGCAGAACGCAGCTCCCGTCAGCGCACCTGGGCAAGCCAGGCCCTTCCTTGTCGCTCTGTCCCAGAACTCTGCTCCGTCAGGGGACAGGGCAGCACCTCCCAGCCGCCTTCAGGGACTGGGGCGGGGAGCTGAGTGGCCCCCCAGGGACAGTGCTACTGTCGCTCCCTGCAGCCGGGTGGGCTTCCTGGGCGAAGCGGGTGAACGCACCAGGGGGAGGTCAGTGCAGCTGGCCGCCGCCCCCTATGATGCCACCAGCAGACACCTTTTTGACCGCAGGAATCTGCCTCCGGTTTGCCCAAATTCCAAGGCAGATGGCTGGTGTGGGCGTGTCTGTCCTCTCTGCTCCCTGCGCACTGGCCTGGGAGGTCCAGGGCTCAGCTCCACCCTGTCCACTGCTCTGCCCTGAACTCCGAACTGGGGACCCTCTGCGAACTCTTCGCTCTCAGCAGCGTACTTGACTTAGGTCCTGAACTGGGGAGAGAGTTCCTGCTCAGCAGCTGGCCGCCAGGACAGCTCCGTACAGACCGGTCTCCTGGCTTTCCCATACTCAGGGCCTTCTCTGCAGATCTCCCACAACTTCTGTGCTAACCTAGGGATCAGAGTTCAGGCCTCCACAGTCCTGCCAACACAATGCCCCCATCCCACCCCTGGACTTTTATCAAGTATCCTCGTGTACCCGGTACAAGGATGGACAACCTGTGGGGTTGAGTGGCCTGAATTCCCCCACCTCTTTCTTTCACTCTCTCTAAAGTCTGCTGGTGTCGGTGTCTGTCCCCACTGTTCCCAGTGTGCTGGCCTGGTAGGGGAGGGTCTCAGCATCCAAACAGAAGCCCTAACTGCCACTGAGGTGAGTTCTAAAGCTACCCACCCCATAGGCCTATCCTAGAAACCCCTATCCTCACCTGCCCTATAATCCCTTGTCCCCCTGCCTGTCCTAAAATCCTTTGCCCTCATCCTAGGACTAACTAGAACCCTGGATGAGGCCAGGCCATCTGGCCATAAAAGGACACAGTCCCATTAAAGTTGCTGGTCTCCATGGGGATGTGAGCGAAGTGAGAGCAGGGTCCTGTTCTGACGGCAGAGAATGGTCCAGGATGCCCTGGGTGGCTAATGGCCACCCCGGTGGACAGCTGCGTGAATTCATTACTGGCGGTAGAGTCTGGGCATTCACTTTGAATTGGAGGCTATGTGATTATTCAGATGTTTAGACTTTGAGTCAGAGCTGGTTTTGAGCTCCAGAATCTGTGACGGGGGGTTGCTGCTCGTTGAGATTGTGAGGATCTGTACTGATGATGCTGTGTGAGGTCTGTGAGGTAGCCTGACCAAATGTACCACTTTAAATGAGACAGAAAACAATGGTACTGTCCCATTTCAAATGGCAATATGGTCAGCCTACCCTCACTGGGCTAAATTCAAGGTGTCAGTAGGCTGACCATACATACCGTTAGAAAAGGGATAGTACCGTTGTTTTCTGTCCTGTTTAAAACAGTATGTCTGGTCAGCCTAGGGTGAGGTCCACATGAAATGGCTGTCTGGTGGGAGCAAATTGTCTGTGGCAGGCAACACAGGTGCAGCTGAGTGATGTTACCACACCACACTGGGAGATTGCTGCAGGTTCTCCAGCAATTACAGATGAAGTAGATTGCAAGCACCTAACTTTCCAGAAGACTTTGAATGTGATTGACCATGGTCAGGACAGGGCGCGATGATCGGCTTGTCTCTCTGTGCTGGCTGTGAGCTGCCTCCCCATTCCCCCCAACGAGGTGGCTGTGTGGGGCTGTGCTGTGAGCACCTAGGGGGGCATCCTGCAGAGCAGCTGTCCTCAACTCAGGACTTGGTCAGATGATAATCTCCACCAGACTAATGAGGTCACAGGAGAGAAAGTGCACTCTCATACTCAGGATCCGGGGGGAGCCAGGAGTGCAGATCTCTGTTGAGGGCTCAGGGGTAGGGCTGGGATCTGAGCTGCTGAAGTGAGAACAGGGTGGCCAGTGGCTGGGAGGTCTGCTCAGAGTTCCTCCAGGGTGGCATAGACCAAATGGGAACAGGAAAATGGCCAAGGAGAGCATGAGTCAGGCCAGGTGGGATGGAAAGGTGGGAGATAAGACTGGAGTCTTTCGTAAGGAGACCAGATATTAACATTGGTAAAGTGGGACACCAATGACCAGGCGGGGGGAGGGGGTTCTTGATTAAAAATTTGGTCTATCTCCCACCGTTCCCTACCTTGTCGTGCATTCTTTCCAAAAATTGGGACTTTTTTAAAATGCCGCGGGACGCGGGACAAATTGTTAAAAATCGGGACTGTCCCACCAAAAGCGGGACGTCTGGTCACCTTAGTCTGAGGTAGTGTAGGTGTTACCTGGGGCAGGTGTGAATCAGGCCAGGTGAGAATGGGAGAGTGGGGAGGAGATTGAGGGGAGGGTAATGTCAGGCCCGGGTGTGGATTGGAGGTGGAGGCCAGACTCCTTGGGTCAGGCTAAGGAATGAACCTGGAAGGTGGAACACAATACAACTTTCAGAAGATTCCAGAACATCATTTATCAGACTTCATCAAAAATTTTAAAAGTTCTGCATCAAAGACATTATCAAAAGAGTGAAAAGACAACGCACAGAATGTGAGAAAATATTTCTAAATCACACCTCTGATTAAGGGTTAATCTCCAGGATATATTGAGAACTCCCAAAACTTAACCAAAAACCCCTAAATAACCCATTTCAAAAATGGGTGAGGCACTTGAGTAGACATTTTCCCAAAGAACATATATGAATGGCCAACAAGCACATGAAAAGATGCTCAACATCACCAATCATTAGGGAAATGCAAATCAAAACCACAGTGATGCAAATGCAAATAAAAACCACCTCATATCCATTAGGATGGCTGTTTAAAAACAAAACCAAACCCAGAAAATACCAAATGCTGGTGAAGATGTGGAAATTGAAACTCTTGTATATTGCTTCTTGGTCTTGGAGTGTAAAATGTTGCCTCTGATGTGGAACAAATTTGGTAGTTCTTCAAAAAGTTAAACTTAGAATTATGTGACCCAGCAATTCTACTTCTAGGTATATATCCAAATAATTGAAAGCAGAGAAACAAACAGGCATTTGTATACCCATACACATAGTATTATTCATAATCTAAAACATGGAAGTGACCCAAATGCCCACGGACACAGGAAGGGTTAAGCAAAATGTGGTCTATCCATATAATGTAATCCTATGTAGCCTTAAAAAAAAGAAGGAAATTCTGATACATGCTCCAGCATGGATAAATCTTGAAAATATTATAGAAAATGAAATAAGTTAGACTCAAGAGGACAAATATTGTATAATTCCACTTCTATGAGGCTACTAGAATTAAGCCGACCATATTTTCTAGAGACAAAAATGGGACAGAGTTATATAATATTCTGTATGCATGAAAAAGTAAGACAATAACAAAAGTTTTATTACACAAACTTTTTTAGCTAACAATTATTCCTCAGTGACAGAACTCATACAAAAATGTAGGTCAATATAGAGGAAGACAGTTGTACTATGAATATTTCTCTGATGAAGTTGTCTTATGCAGCAAATTGTGGTCTTTCAACACCTTATCATAAAACTTGGCACACTCTATGACACAATTTTGTTTTACAACTAACATAGCTCTCATTGTCTCAGCACTCAATCCAGATTCTTAGGCTATACTATAAGAGACCTAAAAACCAACCAAAACTCACTGCAAAAGAACATGGAAAGGGGCACAAATGAATAACACTAATTTATTGCATACAAAACACACACACACAAACACTCATGAATAATATATATATCAATAAAATCCTTATAAAATATCACATTAGCAGAAAGAAAATCTGTATGGCATACCACACTGAACACTCTAATGCAAGACTGCAGTGGCCAGACTGCAAAAACTCATAAGCATACACCAAAAAGAAAAAAAGGAATGAACACCCTGACTGCTGTCACAAGTCAGTATATGCTAATGTCCCACAGGAGAGTTCCACTGTAATAAAAAAAAAACTAGCTAACAGCTTGTTGAACCAAAATATGAGTATTATTCTGAAAAGATTGAATCAGACTGAGTGTAGGGCAGAAAGAATCTCTGTGGGCAGAATGATCGTAGAAATATCAGTAAGACTCACAGTTCCTGCATCCCACACTCCTAATCTAACGGAAGCAAACAGCCAAGTGAGCCCATTCAGTAGTTTGTGTGCATCCAGACCCTCCTGGTTCCCACACACTGAACAAAGCTTAGCAACCACCTCTTGAATTCCCCACCGATGCAGACAAGCAAGGGGGTGGCATCTGATCATCACTAGCTCAAGAAGCCTGACCCTGACTGGATAAAGTAAATGGAACTTCCTCTTTCATCATGCTAGTAGTTTTACTTCATGCATTGATTAGCATAGAGCCTTATAATAAATAAACAACCCATGTTCATTTTTTTTCCTTAAAGATTTATTTTATTGTTTTGAGAGAAAGAGAATGAGTGAAAGAGAGAGAGAGAGAGAGAGAGAGAGAGAGAGAGAGAGAGAGAGAGAGAGAGAGAGAGAGAAGGGGGAGGACCCAGAGCAGTCTCCATAGTTGTACATTATCAGCTGTGACATGGTTTCATTCCATACAGGTGTATGTGGGGCTGCATAGGGTAGGAATCAAACAAGGGGCCTCCCACATGGGAGGCAAGAACCTTCGCCACTGAGCCATCAAAGTGGTTACCAGTTGTGCTGTAGTTCAGTATGTGAGGTTTTGCATAGGCTGAGGCCAGGAATCGGACCCCAGACCTCAAAATTGTGAGGCAAGCACTCAACTGCTGAGCTATCCCGTCATTCCTCTGCTCGCTCTACCCCCCGCATTCAGTTTTTTTTAATAAAAAATTAAAATAGAGACAAAATTGACATTTATATTCAAATGATGGGATGGTCTGAAAATATGAAAAAAAAGGTACTGTCCTATTTAAAATGGTATGTATGGCCAGCCTATCTAGAATAGAACATTCATAAAGACAGAAAGTAGACAAGAGGTTGCTAGGGACTGGGGGAGGGGTTAACAGGTTAATAATGGGTACACAGTTTCTACTTGGTATGATGAAAAAGTTCTGGAGATGGATAGTAGTGATGGATGGCTGCACAGCAATGTGAATGTACTTAATGTCACTGAATTGTAACTTAAAAAATGGTTAAGATGGTACAATTTGTTATGTGTATTTTCCACAGTGTAGTTTACTGTAAGGCAGATGACAATAAAATTTACTAAAACATAATTGGTAGTTGTAAACTATTTAAAAAATAAATATCTATCAATAAATAAATTGTGAAATAGATGCAATGACATTTTGAGATTAAAGAGTAGGAAGGAGGGATGCTGGGATAGCTCAGTGGTTGAGGGCTTGCCTCCCAATCCTGAGGTCCGGGGTTCGGCCCCTGGCCACAGCCAGTGCAAACCCATATGCTGAACTTCGGTGCAACTGGTAACCACTGGATGGCTCTGTGGGGAAGGTTCTTGCCTCCCATGTGGGAAGCCCCCAGCTTGGTTCCTGCCTGGCATGGCCCCCCATCCTCTTGTGTGGAATGAAACCATGTCACAATTAATGATGTACAAGTATGGAGATGGCTCTGGGCCCTTCCCCCTTCTCTCTCTCTTTCTCAACTTCTCTCCCCCCACCCTTCAGTCAAAAAAATAATAATAATAAAGAGGAGGAAGGAGTACAGAGAGACAGCTTGCTGTTCTGATGGTATTTACAACTGCACACTTTATAGATCCCCAACATCAGGACTCCTGTTATTATTAGCACTTCATTCCTAATAACATTTTCCCCCAATTTTATAGAATTAATTTCATTCTTGAAATTAAACACAATTTTCTTTTAAACAATTCATCTCTTCCCCCATAGCAATTAGCCTGTATGTTTATGATGCACAGAAAAGAACCAAAAGCAAAGTTAAACAGCTCATTTTATGTATTTTACACACAAACATGGTCATATGAAGGTTTGAGTGATGGCATGGCAGGTAAATTTTTATTTTTAAATCCAACCAAATCCTAATGTAATCCCATGAATACCATTAGCTTCAATTGATAACCCTTTATGAACTTTAAGTATTTTGGAAATTTAAAAAATCATCTTTGTTGGCTTTTTCTTTGTTTTCTGATAACAAGCATTTTTAAAGTGCTTTTTTGAAAATTATTAATTTTTTTTTTATTTTGAAATGAGTATAGACTTGCAGGAAGCTTCTAAATACAAAGTTGTAAGAAGTACGAGGTACCTTTCATTCAAGAATGACACCTTAATTGTAGTATGATGTCAAAACCAGAAAATTTATATTAGTACAATACACAGAGCTACAGGTTCTACAGGTTGACTACAGCCTTAGTCAAGTTTCACCTTCTAAAACCTATATTCATGTGAGCGTGTCTGTGTGTGTGTGAGTGCGCGTGTACGTATGTGCGAGTGTGTGTACGTGTGTGCATGTGTGTGGTTCTATGCAAGTGGATCCCATGAATGGATTTAGGTAACGACCACCGTCAGAGTATAGAACTGCTCCATTACCACAAGGGAGCTGTAATGCTACCCCTTTAGAATTATTCCTCCCCAAAATTTACTTTTCCATAAAGCAACTTTAAAAGTTGTCCTAATTTTATTAATTTGAGTCTTTTTTCATTGTCAGTCTAGCTAAAACTTTGTCATTTTTGTTGATACTTTCGAAGAACTTTTGGTTTTGTTGATTTTCTCTATTCTATTTCCTATTTCATCAATTTAACTCTAATTTTTATTAGCTACTTTCTTGTGTTTGCTTTTGGTTTAGTTCCTCCTTCTTCCTGTTACTTAAGGTGGAAAGCTAGGTTATTGATTGAAGAATTTTCTTTTTTTTTTTTTATTGTTAAATTTAATGGGATGACATTGGTTGGTAACAATTAGATAGTTTCCAGATGCACCAGTCCACCTCATATCACCCACGCATCACACCATGTGCCCACCACCCAGAAGAATTTTCTTTTTTAAAGCCATGAAGTTACTTTTAAGACCTGCTTTAGCTACATCATTTGTGTTTATTTTTTAACCAAATTTATTGGGATGACATTTGTTAGCAAAGTTACACAGATTCCAGGTGTACAACTCAACAATACATTGTCTGTGTGTTACATCATGAGCTCACCACTCAAATTCAGGTTTTTGCTTTTTTTTTTTTCCCCATCACCATATACTTGGACCCCCCTTCTCCTCCCCCACACCCCTTCCCCCTGTCCCTCTGACAGCCACCAAACTGTTGTCTGTGTTCGTGTTTTTTCTCTCTTCTCTTTTCATTGTTCACTTATTCTGTTCTTTAGATTCCACATGCAAGTGAGTTCACAAGGCATTTGTCTTTCTCTGTCTGACTTATTTCACTTAGCATGATATCTTCTAGTTTCATCCATGTTGTCTTATTTTTCTTTAAAGATTTATTTTATTGTTTTTGACAGAGACAGAGAGAGACAGAGAGAAGGGGAGGGCCCAGAGCAGTCTCCATAGTTGTGCATCATCATTCTTCAACATGGTTTTGTTCCACGCAGGTGGGTGGGGGCCGCACACGGCAGGAACTGGGCCAGGGGCCTCTCACATGGGAGGCACGCCCCCTCGAGCC
The DNA here is from genome assembly GCA_004027555.1 of Craseonycteris thonglongyai. NCBI lineage: Eukaryota > Metazoa > Chordata > Mammalia > Chiroptera > Craseonycteridae > Craseonycteris > Craseonycteris thonglongyai. The sequence goes on from PVKE010003006.1 coordinate 56,726, forward strand.
AGAGGCCAAACCAGAGGTGAGAACCGAACTGGGGGCTTCCAGGATGGGAAGCACACTCCAGTTCAGCATATGGGTCCACAAGGGCCGGGGCCAGGATTCGACCCTCAGTCCTGGGGCTGCAAAGTGAGCACTTAAACCACTGAGCAATCCCAGCTTCCCCTATCCATGTTGTCTTATGTTTTGACATGTTGTGATGTTGTGCTTTCATTTTCATTTATCTCAAAGTATTTTCTAGCTTATTTTGTGATATTTTTTGACCCATTGGTTATTTAGGAGCATGTTGTTTAATTTTTGTATATTGATGAATTTCACAGATTTTATTTCTTCATTCATTTCAGATTTCATTCCATTTAGGCTAGAGGACAAATTATATGCTTTCAATCCTTTGAATTCATTGAGTTTTTGGGTTTTTGTTTACCTAGTATCTGGTCTATTCTGGAGAATATTTTGTGAGTTCTGAAGAAGCACGTGTATTTTGCTGTTGTTTGGTGAAGAGTTCTATAAATCTCAGTTATGTCTAATTGGTTTATGATATTGTTCAAGTCTTAATCTTCATTGTTAGTCTTCAACTTGGTTGTTTTATTCATTATTGAAAGCAAGTTATTAAAGTATCCGTATTGGTGTTATTTAATTGTCTTTTCTCCCTTTAATTTTGTCAGTTCTTGCTACATAAGTTTTGGGACTCATGATACAATTCATGATAATTTGACCCTTTTATAATTTTAAAATGTTATTATTAGTCTCTGGTGATAGTTTTTGTTTTAAAGTACTTGTAATGCCCCAAGTAGAGAATTCAGCCACACTGTTCTAGACTTCTGACCAGTCGAACTGTGAGATAATAAATACATGTCTTAATGTAAGCTGATAGGTTTCTCTCTCTTCTTTTTTTTTTAAGATTTATTTTATTGAGAGAAGGTGAGAGAAAGACAAAGAGGGAGAGAGAGAGAGAGAGAGAGAGAGAGAGAGAGAGAGAGAGAGAGAGAGAGAGAAGGGGGGAGGGCCTAAAGTAGCCTCCATAGCTGCACATCATTAGTTGTGACATGGTTTCGTTCCATACAGGTGGGTGTGAGGCCATACATGGGAGGTGAGACCCTTCACTGCCATCCTTGCGGTTACCAGCTGTGCTGCAGTTAAGCATATGGATTTGCACAGGCTGGGACCAAGGCTGAGACTTGATTCCCTGGCCTTGTGGTTGCAAGGCAAATGCTCAAACTGTTGAGCTATCCTGGCATCCCAAAGGTGATTGGCTTCTGATTGTTTGTTATGCACCAATAGAAAACTAATACAGATTTTGGTGCCAAGTGTGAGCTGCTGTCTTATTAAATACCTAAATGTGTGATGGCTTTGAAATTTGACAGAGAGTAGTGGCTGGAAGAATTTTGAGGAACATGATAGAAAAAGTCTAGGTTGAATTGAAGAGAAAAAAAGTAGAAATATGGACATTAAGACTGGTGGGAAAAAAAAAAAAGACTGGTGGAAGGGGAATCCTTGTTAGCTAGTGAAAGGATGCTTAGAAAAGATTGTTTTCAAATAAAGTATTCAAGGGGAGATCTGGTTTTTTCTTGCTGTGACAGGGAAAATGCAAAAGGAAAGAGAATGTGAGGGAAGATCTGTTAAACAAAAAGCACCTGAGCAGAGATTCTGGAAATTGCTTTTTGTGTTGTTGCTCTTACCACTGGTTTCCCCTTTACACTTAGTAGTAGTGTTTCATTGTGTCAGTGTACCAATGTTTGTTCATGTTTTCTTGTGAATTTGTCTGGCTGTCTGTGTGACTTCTTTACCTGCTCACCACCTTTGCGTTGTTATTATCAAATCATATTACATTCCTCTGTTACTGATGTCCAAAATGCAATTATATATGTATTGCTTTATGCAATTGCTTTTTAAGTAAGTTAAAAGAGAGGACATGTCCATTACCATGTCTTTTATACTTGCCCATATAATTACCCTTACCAGAGCTCTTCTCTCCTCTCCCCACCCTCCCAAGTGGATTCAGATTGCCATCTGTTGTCACTTGCTTTCAGCCCCAAATTATTTCCTTAATAAATCTTGTAAAGTAGGTCTGCTAGCAGCAAATCCTCTCAGTTTTTGTTTATCTGGGAATGTTTTTATTGTGCCTTCATATTTTCTATAGATAATTTTACTGGATGTAAGATTCTTGGTTTATAGATTTTTCCTTCAGCACTTTGAATATTTATTCACTGCCTTCTGGCTGCAATTATTGGCTACTGTGAATAATTTTTATATATTTTATTTTACCTTCATTTATTCCTTCTCCAATATTCCCCTTTTATATATGTAGATTCAAGTTTCTGACCTATATTATTTTCTTTTTTTTTTCTCTGAAGACATTTTTGTAATAGTTCTTGCAAGCTAGGCCTACAGGTGACAAAAATTCTTCAATTTGGGGGGAATCTGGGATAGCTTAGTGGGTTAAGTGCTTGCTTTGCAGCCCCAGGGACCGAATATCAAATCCTAGCCCCAGCCTGTGAGGAACCCATATGCTGAACTGGGATTTGCTTCCCATGCAAGAGGCCCCAGTTCAGTCCTTGCCCCTGGTTCAGCCCTTGGCTAGAGGGGGTGTGCCTCCCATGCTGGAGGCCTTCAGCCCAGTTCCTGCACTGAGTGGCCCCCACCTACCTCTGTGGAATGAAACCATGTCCAAAACCAGTGACAGCTACGGAAACTGCTCTGGGCCCTCCCCCTTCTCTCTGACTCTCTCTCTGTCTCTCTGTCAACAACAATAAAAAAAAGATATTTTATTGCTTTTGACAGAGAGAGAGAGAGACAGAGACAGACAGAGAGAAGGGGGAGGGCTCAGAGCAGTCTCCGTAGTTTGATGTCATTGGTTTTCTACATGGTTTCATTCTACAAGTGGGTGCAGGGCTGCACAGGGCAGGAAACAGGCTGGGGCCTCCCACATGAAGCTCACCCCAGTGAGAACTAAACAGGGGGCACACCCCAGTTCAGCATATGAGTCCCCACAGGCCAGGGCCTGGATTCGAGCCTTAGACACCAGAGCTTCAAAATGAGTGCTCAACTCACTGAGCTATCCCAGCATCCCCAGCAATAAAATATATTTTTTAAAAAATTATTCAATTTTTGTTTTTCTGAGGAAGTCTTTATTCTGTTTCACTTTGGAAGGATAATTTCACTGAATATAGAATTCTAGGTTAGTGGTGTTTTTTACTTACAACGTTGTTACTATTTCCTTCCACTCTTTTCTTGCTTGCATGGTTTTGAAAAGTCTGATGTAATTCTAATGCTTGCTTCTCTATAGGTAAGGTTTTTATCCTCTGACTTCTTTTAAGACTTTCTCCATCTTTAATTTTATGCAGTATTGAATATAATATGTCTAAGTGTAGACTTTTGGGAAGTATTCTCCTTGTTTGATGTTCTCTGGTGTTCCTAGATCTGTGGTTTGGTGTCTATCATTAATGTTGAAAAATTCTCATTCATTATTGCTTCAATCATTTCTTCTATTCTTTTCTCCCTTCTCCTTCTAATATTCCCATTCTGTGTATGTTATACATTTTTTGATTGTTTCAAAGTTCTATAGTTTTCTGTTCCTTTTTGTTTTTTTTAATTTATCTTTGCATGCCAGTTTTGAAATTTTCTGTTGATATATCTTTAGGCTCACTGATTGTTAGCTCAGCTATGTCCAGTCTACAAATGAGCCCATTAAAGGCAGTCTTCATTTCTGTTATGGTGTTTTGCTCTCTAGCATTTCCTTTTAATCCTCTCTTGGAATTCCCATCTCTGTTTACATGCTGTTCTTGCATGCTGTCTATACATTATAGCCCTTAGCATATTGATCACAGTTTTAAATCCCCCATTTCATGATTTCAACATTTTTGCACATGAGTCTGATTCTGATGCTTGCTCTGTCCCGTCAGATCATATTTTTGCCCTTTAGCATGCTTTGCTATTTTTTTGTTAAAGCTAACATGATGCATGAGTAAAAGGAACAGAGGCACATTGAACTTTAGTGTGAGGTTTGGTCATCTGGATGTGTTTATTATTTTCTGTAGTTGCTGTGTCAGAGGACAAATTTTCTGATGGCATTTTCTTTTGTCTCTCATCTTTGAGTTTCCTTAGAGCCTTCTTAAATATTATTGACAAGTTCAGCTTTTTTCAATTGTATTCCGTTACTCAGGAGCCCTGTCAATGTGGTGGTGAGGTGTGGGGCAGAGGAGTGTTTCATAGTCCTATGATCAGGTTTCAATATTTGTGTGCCTGTGCTCTGGGCTGTAACCTTCACATGTACTCCTCAGCACCCCTTAGGAGGGACAAGAAAGGGAAAAGGTCTAGGGTTGTTATTTCCTCTCCCAGGCTGGTCAGCTCTGGTGGCATGATTTCTCCATAAGGCAGGCCTTGTTAACAAACACAGATGCTCGTGTGGGTTCCCATTGGATACTTCTACCCTCACCTTACCTGAAGCAGGAGGGGGTTTTTCTCCAATCTTCAGTGTGAAAACTTGGTGTGGATCCTCGATGTAAAACACACAAAAGTGTGCCTGTCCCAAAATTTTTAATTCTCAGTTTGTCCACAGGGAACCTCCCATACTTGTTAGCTACAGTTCAGGTTTTTCTCCTCCAGCACTGGTTCCCAAGGGCATTTCTGCTTGTGGATCTCTGTAAGTTGTGATTCCCTCGGTTCACCTCTGTCTTTCCACTTTTGGGGCTTTTCCCTGTGACCTCATTCTCTGAAGTACCAAAGAAGAGTTGTTGATTTTCCATTTGTACAGCTCTTATATGATTGTGAGGATGAAGTGCGAATTCCTAGCTCCTCACATGCTAGACAGGAAATTAAAAAAATGCTCATATGAAACAAAGAAACAAACACTTTTAAGAGATGATCTGTATTCTTTTTTATTCATTTTTATTGAGAAATAATTGACAGGCACCACTATATAAATTTAAAGCATACGGCATGATGGTTTGATTTACATATATTGTGAAATGACTAAAATAGGTTCAACTAATATCCATCATCTTATATCGATACAATAAAAAAGAAAAAATATTCTCCTTGTGATGAAAATGCTTAGGATTTACTTTTTAGCAACTTTCAGGTATACTACATAGCAGTGTTGTACATTACATACCTTGTACTTATTTATGTTATACAAGGGGGATCCCCCCCATAAAACAGAATTTATTTATAAAAAATTATGTATTTATTCTTACATGTTGAAACTTTAGTTGCCCTCAAAGTACTCTCCATTTGATGCAATATACCTATCAAGATGTTTTTTCCACTGCTCAAACCAGTTTTTGAGGGGATACCGGGGTAGCTCAGTGATTGAATGCTTGTCTCACAATTGCGAGGTCCAGGGTTTGATTTCCAACCCTGGCCCATGCAAACCCACATGCTAAACTTCAGCACAACTGGTACTCATGGCAGCAAGGGTTCGTGCCTCTCATGTGGAAGGTCCCTGGTTTGGTTGCCACCCTGCACAGCCCAACATCCACCTGTGTGGAATGAGACCATATCACAACTAATGATGTACAACTAAGGAGATTGCTCTGGGCCCTCTCCCCTTCCCTCTCTCTCTCTTTCTCTCTCTCTCTCCCTCTCCTCTCAAGCAATAAATCTTAAAATTAAGAAAAATAGATTTTGCTTCTTTATTTTGATGTCTTATAATGCTTCTCCCATTTTTTTTGTTTCACCTCTTCCAAATCAGCAAAATATTTCTTTTGAGGACTTTTTTTTATATATGGAGATACAAAAAAGTCACCCAGGGGAAAATCAGGTGAATTGGAAGGGTGGGGCATGGATGCCATGCTATTTTTGGTCAAAAACTGCTCAACACTCAGCTCGGTGTATTCTGGTTCATTATCATGTTGCATGTTGTTTTTATAAATCATCCATCATGAATTAGGCAAACACATTGAAAGAATCTCAAAAAAAAATTTTACTGAAGCCGAATGCAGCCTCTCACAACAATGCCAGGTGTTACACTGATGCAAGTCAGTTTCTAGAACACTCTTCTAGGAGACATCATCAAGATGGCGGTGTGAGAGGAGCTCTTGAAGCCTCTCCTGGAAAGACAACAGTTTAAACAACTAAAATCCAATCAGAGAATCCCTAAGTAGCGCATAGCCTCAGCTGAGGAACCCACTCATCACAAGAAAATTCCTAAAGCTGGAGAAATGAAGGTGAGTGAGAGAGAAAGAAAGGGAGCCATGTGGAGACCCACAGCAGAGCACAACCCGGAGACCCACCCAGTGACTGACCCAGAGGCTGAGCCGAGTCCAGCAGAGGAGAGACAGACTGAGGTGGGAGTGTGGGGACGCGGGTCCAGGTGCAGAACAACTCTGGGTGGGTTGGAGGCTTGGAACAAACACAGGTAGAGGCATAGACACCAGTGCATGGGGTGGATGGAGAAAGTGAACACGGCTGATGGTGGCAAGAGGCCCTGGTGGGAGTGTGGGGGGGCACAGCCGGGTGCAATGAGGGCGGCCAGAGCACGGGGCAGAAGACCAGAGTGCGGGGCAGGAGGCTGGAGCAAGGCACTAGCAGCAGCCAGAGATCAGTGTGGGTGACCAGAGTGAGGATCCAGCTTCCGGCGCTTGAGTCGGGCGGCTAGAGCTGGGGGCCCATGGAGCATGAGGCCAGCAACTGGAGCCAGAGGTGGGTGTTCCAGTATCTGGAGCACTGACACCAGGAGTGTGCTGGTGGCTGAGGCACAGAGTGGCCCTCAGTGAGGTGGGGTCCCAACTGGAGTACTGCATGGCCTTGGACACGGAGCTGGCTGCTTCCCCTTGCTGTCTCCCAGGGCTCGCCCTGCAGGCCTCGCCCATGACAGGCCTTCAGTGAGCTGCTTCCAGAAAGCTGCCATTACCTTGTGACGCAATCAGACCTGCACCTTTCCCAACACACCCTGACCTCATTCTTACTGTTGAAGCCAGCAGAGGGATCTAGGTGTGGAAGCTTCTGACAGCAGTGGGATCTCAGAGGCATAGAATACCATCACCCACCGTACTTTCCCAAAGAGGAGGCATGCAGAGACCAGGACAACTGAGTCAAAGAGAAGCCCATCTCCTAGGAAGCCTCCAACTGTGAGAAAACAAAATAAATAAGAGGAAATATTATAAGACATTAACACCAGCTAGGAAGTAAAAGAAAGATACTTTTACATCTACCCAGGGTAAAAGTCCTCATGTCCAGGAAACAAAATGCTCCAGCAGCGATGAATACCCCTTTGAACAAAGGAGCTCAGAAAGAAAGAGAAAATTCTCCAGAAAAGGAACTTGAAAATACGGAATTATATGAGCTAAATGACAGAGAAGTCAAGGTTGTAATTATGAAGATATTCAAAGAGATCAGAGAAAACTGGTGGAGTATACAGAAGGAGCTAAGTGATCTCAGAAAGAAAATGGAGGGGAAGCTGGAATGGCTCAGTGGGTTAAGAGCTCACTTTGCAGCCCTGGGGACCGAGGATCGAATCCTGGCCCCAGCCTGTGTGGACCCATATGCTGAACTGGGGAGTGCTCCCAGTTCAGTTATCACTGGGGTAAGATTCCAGCCCTGTTCCTGCCCTGTGCAGCCCTGCATCCACCTGTGGAATAAAACTATGTGGAAAAAACCAATGATGTGCAACTATGGAGACTGTTCTGGGCCCTCCCTCTTCTCTCCATCTCTGTCTCTGTATCGCTCTCTGTCAAAAACAAGAAAAAAAAAAGAAAGAAAATGGAATCTATGAAAAAGGTGCAAATAGAAATTCTGGAGATAAACACAATAAAAGATATGAAAAATGAAATAGCTAGCATAGGAAGCAGAGCTGACCAGATGGAGGAAAGAATTAGTGAAATTGAAGACAAAAATTTGGAAATGTCACAGAAGGAAGAAGAGAGAGACCTAAAAGCTAGAAGAAATGCAAGATATCTACAAGAACTATCTGACTCCATTAGAAAAAATAATATAAGAATAATAGGTATTCCAGAGGGAGCAGAGGACACAATGGGCACAGAGAATCTACTCAGACAAATAGTAGATGAGAACTTCCCAAATCTATGGCAAGAACTGGAACCTCAAATCCAAGAAGGAAACAGGACCCCTAGCTACTTGAATCCTAACAGACCCTCTCCAAGGCACATTATACTGAAGATGTCAAAGATCAACGACAAAGAAAAAATCCTCAAGGCAGCCAGAACAAAGAACACCATAACCTATAGAGGAAATCCCATCAGACTTTTATCAGATGTCTCAACAGAAACTCTATAAGCCAGAAGGGAATGGAACAAAATATGCAAAATATTAAAGGGGGAAAATTACCAGCCAACAATCCTATACTCTACAAAGTTATCCTTTAGATATAAAGGAGGAATAAAGACCTTTGCAGATGTACAAAAACTGAAGGAATTCTCCAGCACAAGGCCAGCATTTAAAGAAATACTGAAGGAGGCGATTGGACCTGAAACATAAAGTAAATAGGGATGAACTGTAATGACAAAAATATAAAAAGGGGAGGAAGTAAAGACTTAAGTTTCCAAAGAGAATGGAAATAAGAAACATTCTTAAGAAAAGAAACCACTGCATATATAAAAACTTTCTTTTATATAAAGTTCATAGTAACCACTGAAAGAGAACTTAGAACTGGGACACATAAAAATAGAAAAAGAGAATACAGAAAAAACAGTCATAAACACCATCAAACTAAATTATTCAATGGGAAGAAAAAAAACAAAGAAGCAATAAAAAAAAGAGCTAACAGAAAAAAAAGATAAAATGGCTATAGGAAATCCTCATATATCAATCACCACCCTAAATGTAAATGGACTGAACTCACTGATAAAATTACACAGAGTAGCAAACTGGATTATAGAACAAAAATGAACATTATACTGTCTACAAGAGACACACCTCAGCCACAAGTACAAACACAGACTCAAGGTGAAAGAGTGGGAAAAAATCTCCAAGCAATTGGCACCCAGAGAAAAACAGGTGTAGCCATACTTATATCTGACAAAGCAGACTTCAGGATAAAAAAGATAATAAGAGACAAAGATGGACATTTCGCAATGATAAAAGGAACAATACAACAAGAAGATATTACATTTATTACTTATATGCCCCAACCAAGAAGCACCAGAATTTACAAAGCAACTACTAACAGATCTAAAAGGAGAAGCTGACAAAAACACAATCATAGTAGGGGACTTAAACACCCCATTGACAGCCATGGACAGATTGTCCAAACAGAAAATAAACGAAGAAATATCAGCTTTAAATGATACATTACAGCAACTGGACATAATAGACATTTACAGGACACTTCATCCTAAAACACAGGACAATACATTCTTTTCCAGTGCACATGGAACATTTTCAAGGATAGACCACATGCAGGGACACAAAGCCAGCCTCAGCAAATTTAAGTTTTATTTATTAATTTTTTGACAGAGAGAGAGAGAGATATACAGAGACAGAGACAGAGAGAGAACTGAACTGGGGGAGCTCCCAGTTCAGCACATGGTTCCACACAGGCCGGGGCCAGGATTCGATCCTCGGTCCCCGGCGCTGCAAAGCGAGCGCTTAACCCACTGAGCCATCCCAGCTTCCCCAGCAAACTTAAGAAGATAGAAATCATACCAAGTGTATTCTCAAAGTTTTAAAATTAGAGATCAAATACAAAATGAAAGCAAGAAAAAACACATGTACATGGAGATTAAACAACATGTTATTAAAAAATGACTGAATCAAAGAATAAGTAAAAGAAGAGATTAAAAAATACATAGAAGCAAATGACAATGAAAATACAACATACCAAAATTACTGGGACGCAGTAAAAGCAGTAATAAGAGGGAAATTTATATCACTACGGCCTTTCTCAAGAAACAAGAAAATTATGAGTAAACAACCCAATATCACATCTTTAAGAACTAGCAAAAGAACAAAAAACACCCAAAGCCAGCAGAAGGAAGGAAATAATAAAAATTAAAGCAGAACTAAATACAAAAGAGAATAAAAAAACCAATAGAAAAAATTAATACAACAAAAAGCTGGTTCTTTGAAAAAATTAATAAAATTAACACACTTCTGGCTATATTCACCAAGAGAAAAAGAGAAAAACACACAAATAATCCAAATTAGAAATGAAAGAGGGGAAATTACAACTGATACCACAGAAATACAAAGGATCATACAAAAATACTATGAAGGACTATATGCCACCAAATTTTACAACCTAGAAGAAATGGACAAGTTTTTAGAAACATAGTCTACCTAGACTGAATCAGGAAGAACTGGATATTCTAATCAGAACAATCAACAGTAAGGAAATTGAAACAGTCATCCAAAACCTTCCCAAAAGCAAGAGTCCAGGACCAGATGGTCTCACTAATGAGTTTTACCAGGCATTCAAAGAGGAACTAACACCTGTCCTTCTCAAACTTTTCCAAAAAATTGAAGAGGCAATACTTCCCAACTCATTCTATGAGGCCAACATTACCCTAATACCAAAGCCTGGCGAGGACATCACAAAAAAAGAAAACTATAGTATAGGACCAATATCTCTGATGAACACCGATGCAAAAATCCTAAACAAAATACTAGCAAATAGACTATAACAATGCATTAAAAAGATTATACATCACGTTCAAGTGGGATTCATCCCAGGGGCACAATGATGGTTCAACATTAGCAAATCAATCACTGTGATACACCACATAAACAAAATTAAAGATAAAAACCATATGATTATATCAATTGATGCAGAAAAAGCATTCAACACAATACAGCATCCATTTATGATCAAAACACTTAATAAAATGGGTATAGAAGGGAACTACCTCAACATAATAAAGGCCATATATGACAAACCTTCAGCGAATGTCATACTGAATGTGGAAAAACTGAAACCTTTCCTTCTAAAATCAGGAATGAGACAGGGATTTCCCCTGTCACCACTGCTTTTCATCATAGTGCTGGAAGTTCTAGCCAGAGCCATTAGGCAGGAAAAAGAAATAAACAGCATCCAAATTGGAAGTGAGGAAGTTAGAGTGTCACTTTTTGCAGATGACATGATCCTTTATATAGAAAACCCCAAAGACTCCACCAGAAATCTGTTAGAAATAATAAATGAATACAGTAAAGTTGCAGGATACAAAAGCAATGTACAAAAATCCACAGCTTTTTTATATACAAGCAATGAAACGTCAGAAAAAGAAATGAGAACAATGATATCTTTTGCAATTAAAACAAAAATAAAATACTTAGGAATAAACTTAACAAAGAATTTGAAGGACTTATACATGAAAAACTATAAGACACTATTAAAAGAAATTGAAGAAGATACAAAGAAATGGAAGGATATATTATGTTCATGGATTGGAAGAATCAACATAGTTAAAATGGCCATATTACCCAAAGCAATATACAGATTTAATGCAACTCCCATCAAAATCCCACAGATATTCTTTCAAGAAATAGATTTAAAAAATTATCAGATTTATATGGAACCACAAAAGACCTCGAATCGCCAAAGCAATCCTCCGAAAAAAAATAAATAAATAAGGCTGGAGGCATCAAGCTCCCTGACTTCAGTCTATACTAGAACACTCTTCTAGCAGGGGATGACTGTACTATAGGGAGCCTGCCTTCCAGAAGACAATTCTGGGTTTCTTTTTGTTGTTCCCCTTGTAACTGGAAATTTGGACCTTTTGACCCCCTTCCTCTCATTTTTCCATCCCCCAACCCTTCACTTCTGGTAACCACAATTCTGATCTCTTTTTCTATGATTTATTTGATTCCACATTTATGTGAGATCATACCATCTTTCTCCACCTGACTGACTTCACTTAGCATAATGCCTTCAAGTTCCATCTATATTGTCATAAATGATAGTATTTTCTCTTTTATGGCTAAATAATATTCCATTGTATATGTAAGATAGATAGATAGATAGATAGATAGATAGATAGATAGATAGATAGATAGATAGATAGATGATAGAGATAGAGATTAGAGAGAGAGAGAGAAAGAGAGAGAGAGAGAGAATATAGACATAGAGATATTGCACATTTTCTTTATCCATTCACTCATTTATTAACACTTAGGTTGTTTTTATGTCTTGGCTATTGTAACTAATGCTTCAGTAAACATGCAGGTGCAGATATCTTTTCAAGTTACTATTTTTTTAAAATGTATTTCCAGAAGTAGAATTGCTGGATCATATGGTAGTTCTATCTTTAATTTTTTAGGACTCTCCATATTGTTTTTCATAGTGGCTGCACCAATTTGCAATCCCACCAGCAGTGTATGAGGATTCTCTTTTCTCCATGTTAATGCCAACATCTGTTATCTCCTGTCTTTTTGATGATAGCCATTCTAAGAGGCCTGAGGTTATATCTCATCATGGTTTTAATTTGCATTTTTCTAATGATCAGTGATGTTGAGCATCTTTTCATGTACTTGTTAGACTTCTATAGTTTTTCTTTGAAAAAACGTCTGTTCAGATTTCTTTGCCTACTATTAAATTGGGTTATTTGTGTTTTGTTGTTGAATTGTATACATTTAGATATTTTGGATATAAACTCCTTATCAGACATATGATGTGCAAATATTTTTATCCACTCCATAGGTTGTCTTTCACTTTATTGGAGGTTTTTTTTGCTGCACAAAAGTTTTCATTTGCTTTTCAGAAGTTTTTTAGTTTTATGTAGTCCCTCTTGGGTTTTTTTTAAGATTTTTAAAATTATTTTTGACAGAGACAGAGAGAGACAGATTGAAGAGGGAGGGGCCAGAGCAGTCTCCATAGTAGTACAGCATTAGTTTTCAACATGGGTTCATTCCACACAGGTGGGCTGGGGGCCGCACAGGGCAGGACTGGCTTGTGGGGGGCGGGCGGGGCTCCCACATGGGAAGCACACTCCAGTTCAGCGTATGGGTCCATATGGGCCGGGACTGGGATTTTATCCTTGGACCCGGGGCTGCAAAGTGAGCGCTTAACCCACTGAGCCATCCCAGCTTCCTCTTGTTATTTTTATTATTTATTTATTTTTATTTTGTTGCTTATGCTTTAGATGTTATATGCTAAAAAATGATAAAGACCCATGTCAAGGAGCTTTATTTCTATTTTCTTCTAGGAGTTTCATGGTTTAAGGTCTTACACTTAAATATTTAATCCATTTTAAGTTAATTTTTGTGAGTGGTGTAAGATAGGGGTCCAGTTTTATTCTTTTATAGGTAAATATTTAATACCCCAACACCACTTATTGAAGAGACTGTCTTTTCTCCATTGAGTATTCTTGACTCCCTTGTCAAATATTAGTTGACTGTATAAGCTAGGGTTTATTTCAGGGCTCTTGATTCTGTTCATTCATCTATTTTTTTTTATGCCAATATCATAGTGTTTTGATGATTATAGCTTTATAATATAGCCTGAAGACAGGAATTGTGATGCCACCTGCTTTTTTTTTTCTTTCTTGTGTTTTTTTTGTTTTTTTGGCTATTCAGGGTCTTTTGTGGTTCCATGTAAAATTTTTAGGAGTGTTTTTTCTCCTTTATAAAAAATTGCCATTGTAATCTTGATAGGGATTGCATTGAATCTATAAATAATATTTGGTAGTATTGATATTTTAACAATATTCTTTCAATACATGAACATAGAATACTTTTCCATTTATTTGTGTCTTCTTCAGTTTCTTTCACCAAAGTCTTAAAATTTTCACAGTAGAGATTTTGTACGTCCTTGGTTAAATTTATCCCTAAGCATTTTATTGTTTTTGATGTTATTATAAATATTACAGATATTTTTAATTCTTTTTCAGATAATTTGTTGTTAGTGTATAGAAACACTACTGATTTTTGTATGTTGATTTTGTATCCTGCAACTTTTCTCTGTTCATTGATCTAAACAATTTTTTGGTTAAGTTTTTAGGATTTTCTGTACATGAAATCATGTCATCTGCAAATTGAAGAGATTTACTTCTTCTTTTCCAAATCTGTTACTTTTTTTTAAAGTTTTATTTTATTGTTTGAAAGAAGGTGTGTGTGTGTGTGAGAGAGAGAGAGAGAGAGAAGTGAGGGAGAGCCCAGAGCAGTCTTCATAGTTGTACATCATTAGTTGTGACATGGTTTCATTCCACACAGGTGGATATGGGGCTGTGCAGCGTGGGAACCAAACTGGGGGCCTCCCGCATGGGAGACAAGAAACTTCGCAGCTGTGCCATTTCAGGGATTACCAGTTGCACAGTGCCAGGATTTGATCCCCAGGCCTTGTAGTTGCAAGGCAAGTACTCAACCTGCTGCACTATCCCAGCATCTCCTGTTACCTCTTGTTTTTATTTATTTATTTATTTTTCTGCCTAGTTTTTCTAGCTAGGACTTCTAGTATGATGTTAAATAAGACTGTGAGAGAGGGCACACATCTGATCTTAGAGGAAAAGTTTTCAGCTTTTCACCACTGAGTATGATGTTAGCTGTGGGTTTATCATATATGCCCTTTATTATGTTAAAATATATTCTTTCTCTGCCTGATTTGTTAAGAGATTTTATCATAAGTGGATGTTGAATTTTGTCAATTGCTTTTTCTGCATCTGTTCACATGATCATATGATTCTTTTCCTTTGTTCTATTATTGGAGTGTATCACATTTATTGATTTGCATATGTTGAACCATTCTTGTGCTAGGAATAATCTCACATGATCATGATGCATTTACCATCATCCTTTTAATGTGTTGCTGGGTTCAATTTGCTAGTATTTTATTGAGAATGTTTGCATCTATATTAATCAGGGATGTTAGTTTGGAGTTTTTTGATTTGTTTGTTTTTTGTTTTTGTTTTTATTGTTAAATTTAATGGGGTGACATTGGTTGGTAATAATTAGATAGTTTCCAGATGCACAAGGCCACATCACATCACCCATTCATCGCACTATGTGCCCACCACTGAGAATCTGCTCTCCACCCACCACCATATATCCGGTGCCCACTCCCACCTTCCCCCACAACTTTCCCTCCCTCCTTCTCCCCCCTCTCCAGGTAAGCACCAAACTATTGAGTGTGTCCATAATGCTGGTGCCCTCTCCCACCTCCTCTCCCTCTCTCCCTCCCCCCTCCTCCCCTTCCCTCAGGCAATCACCAAGCTATTGAGTGTAATAAAATATATAACATAAATTTTGCCATTTAAACCATTTTAAGTATATCATTCAATGGCATTAATTACAATACAAATTCACAATGTTGTGCACCATCACCACTCCCTATTTCCAAAACTTTTTTTTATAACCCAACCAGAGTCTCTATAACTTCTAAGAAACAACTCCCCATTCCTCTTCCCCCAGCCCCTGTCAACCTCTATTCTGCTTCCTATCTATATGAATTTGCCTATTCTAGGGAACCTCATATAAGTGGGATCATACAATATTTATCCTTTCGTACTGGGCTTATTTAACTGAATTAATGTCTTCAAAGTTGATCTATGTTGTAGGATGTGTTAGAACTTTTTTCTTTTTCCTCCAAATTTTTGTTGTGGTAAAATACATATAACATAAAATTTACCATCTCAACCCTTTTCAAGTGCACAGTTCAGTGCTATTAATTACATGCTTATTATTGTGCAACCATCACCACCATGTATTCTTTTAAACTTGCAAGACTCTATAGACATTACACAATACTTCCTCATTCTCCCCTGCCTCCAGCCCCTGGCAACCACCATTGTACTTTCTGTCTTTATGATTTTGACTACTATAGGGACCTCATAAAAATGGAATCACACAACATTTGTCTTTTTGTGATTGGCTTATTTCACTTAACGCATGTCCTCCAGTTTCATACATGTTGTAGCATGTCAGAATTTTCTTTCATTTGAAAGCTGAATAATATTTCATTGTATGTATAGAACACATTTTGGTAATCCTTTCATCCAGTGATGGACACTTGGGTTGCTTCCATGTTTTAGCTACTGTGAGTAATGCTGCTATGAACATGACTGTACAAATTTATCTCTTCAATATCCTGTTTTCAACCCTTTTGGATATATACCCAAAATTGGAAATGCTAAATCATATGGTAGTTCTATTTTTAATTTTTTGAGAAGCTATTGTACTGTTTTCCCTACAGCTGTACCATTTTACATTCCCACCAGCAAGAATTCCAGTTTCTCCACGTCCTTGCCCACATTTGTCATTTTCTGGTTTTGTTTTGTTTTTTAACTATCCTCATTATGGATTGTGTTTTCTCACTTCTTTGCATACCCAGCGTTCTTTGAACAGATGCCAGATATTGTAAATTTTACCTTGTTTGTGCTAAGTACTTTTCATTTCTACACATCTGCCTAAGCTTTGATCTAGGATGCATTTAAGCTACTTGAATACAAATAGGTCTTGTAGGTCTTGCTTTTATGATTTGTTAGATGGGTCTAGGGCAGTGCTCAGTCTAGTGCTAATTATTCCTTGCTGCTGAGGTGAGAACTTTATGAGCACTCTACCCCTTGCTTGTGGATTACAAGCTTTTCATGACTGGTGGGAACAGGCATTATTCCCAGCTTGGTATGAATGCTGGGTACTGTTGCCTCTAATTCTTTTGAAAGGCTTTTTACCCAGCCTTGGGCAGTTTTCTTACACATTTCTGCTGATCAAATTCTGCTGAGCACCTGCAGGGGACAGAGCTCTCTCTGTGAAGCTCCTGCCTCTCTGGTCCTCTGTCCTGAGAATGGGAGCCTCATTGATCTCAACTCAGGTGCTCCTGCAGGCTTCCATCTGTGTTCCTTCTTCCTTTGCTATGGCCTGGAAGCTGATACAATTGGTCCCTGTTACTTCATCTTGGCCAGAAGTAGAAGTTTTTATTATTTTATTTAAAAAAATAGCATTTTGTCTTTTAAAAATAGATACATATATTACTAAAGTAAGTTCATACATCTTTTCTAGATTTTCCTCTTTTTCTTTTCCCATTCCAGGCAGTTTCTCCTTCTTCTTCTTCTTTCTTCTTCTCCAGATTTACTTTATCGTTTTTGACAGAAAGAGAGAGAGAGAGAGAGAGAGAGAGAGAGAGAGAGAGAGAGAGAGGCAGAGAGAAGGGGAGGGCCCAGAACAGTCTCCATAGTTGTACATCATTCATTTTTTGATATAGTTTCATTCCACACAGGTGGGTGCAGGGCCTCACAGGGCAGAAGCTGGGCAAGGGGCCAGTTCCCACATGGAAAGCATGCCCCTGTGAGCTGGGGGCCTCCCACATGGGAAGCACACCTCAGTTCAGCATATGGGTCCGGGCCAGGGTTGGGATGTGATCCTCAGACCCCGGGGGTGCAAGGTGAGTGCTTAACCTGCTGAACCATCATCCCTGCTTCCCCCAGGCTGTTTCTTCTGAGTCATGTTTTTATTCACGGAGTCTCTCTTTATCTGGATCTAAAATGTTGTTAAAGCCATTTGATTTTTGTGTGTTTTTGTTGTTGTTGTTGTTGTTGTTTGTTTATTTCTGGAAGTTCTATTTGGTTCTTTTCAAATCTCCTTTATAGTTAAATTTATAGTTTCCAGTTGTTGCAAACAATTACAAGCCTGTCTTTATCTTCTTAAATATAATAAGAAAATTTGTTTTACAGTTTCTGGCTGCTAATTCACATATCTTAACTTCTTCAGGTTTGCTTTTCTCCTGGTTTTCATTCATGGTATATTTATTATCTCACATTTCTGGTCACCTTTGTTTATGTGCTGAAAGTATTAAAATGTTATTTTTAGAAATAATTTAATGCGGATGATATTACCATTATCCTAAGAGGATTTTTGCTTGTTTTTGTTGGGTGCAGGGCACACTAGTGATCTGGAATTACTTTACACCAAGTTCCAGTTGAGATTTTTCTGAGGCATCCATGTGATTCAACGTTGGGCTGCAGTTCACAAGTGGACTGGCTAACTGCTGACTCACTCCTGGGTGCATCCCTTGTTTAATTCCAAAACAGGTTTGGCTTCCCATGGCCCCCACTCACAGTGGATCCAGGCCTCCTGCTTTTATTTCCATAACCACAAAAGAGTGCCAAAAGGGACCCAAAGTCAATTAGCTGCTGTTTCTGAAAGGACAGAAATAGCCTTGAGAGCCTGACTCATCTCTGGATCTCCTTGCTTTCCTGAGTCTAGTGATTCATCACCATGTTTTAGACATTTCCTGCTTCTATGAAAATGGTTTCAATGAATTTTTAGTTGTCTTCATTGAGAGGCCTTATTGCAATGTTTCTCATTATTGAAAACCTTTCCATAATTTAAACTAAAAGTTTTAAAGTGTTGTCTTTGTCATTTATATTTATTTTTGTGTTAAAGTGTGAAGTGGAGTTCTTCTGCCATTTTCTCCCAGTGGTAAACACATTTCCAAGGATCATTTGTTGAATAGGTAGGTCCTCTTCTCCCCATTGATCTCACATGTTAGCTCAGGTACTCATATGCATTGAAGTTCCAGGTATGTAAGAATCAAACCCTGGGCTGATTCATCATTAGTTACCCATTACCAGTACATTTTTGTATCTTGTTATGCACCACTGTGTTTTCATTACTACAACATCATAAGATTTAGCATCTTTTAAAATGAACTTTTTATTTTAAATTACAGTTGACATACAATATCATATTAGTTTCAGGTATACAACAGTGATTAGACATTTATATAACTTATAAAGTGATCACCCCAATAAATTTAGTACCCAACCAATGCCGTACATATTTGTAGTTATTAAAATATTATTGATTAATTCCTTATGCTATACTTTATATCCCTATGACCAGGGGTGGCCAACTTTTCTGTATATAAGATCTACTTTTTATCTTTAAAGTGTGTCACGATCGACTTGTTGTCATAAGCGTAGTCTAAGGGGGAAGAAGGGGTGTGAAATGCATACTGTGTTTATACACTGTGTTTCAGTATAAGGTGCATTCCAGCGAGATATGGGTAGATAAGTAAAATATATGTTCAAAACTATTTTTTATTTTTTAAATCACTTATTAAGTTTTCGAGATATAGGCTCATGAAGAAAATAAATTTCCAGACCCAACTTTTGATAGCAGCATTCCATACATGCGGTACCTAAAAAATTCGATTTTCTGACACTTTTTCAAGATAGATTTTTACTAACTTAAAATGCAATTTAATTTTTTTATCAACTGCAATGTATAAGTTGTACTATTTGTTTGTA
Organism: Craseonycteris thonglongyai; assembly: GCA_004027555.1. Lineage (NCBI taxonomy): Eukaryota > Metazoa > Chordata > Mammalia > Chiroptera > Craseonycteridae > Craseonycteris > Craseonycteris thonglongyai. The sequence continues at coordinate 75,853 of PVKE010003006.1, forward strand.
AATATGAAAAAGTTGTTATAAAAATGCACAGTATGGCTGATAATTTGATTTCAATATTTCACTTTCGCGGTTTTTTTTGGGCCAGGAAAATTTATCATGAAAGAATAATATGACTTACTTTTTGCTAATCTATCAATAGCTCGCTGAGTACACCTCATACTGAAATATAGATATACGGCTTATCTACCTACATAAAAAACAACAACAATAATTATTTAAAAGACCAAAAAACTCACATCCAGGGGAATTAAAAGAACATGGATAATTATTAACAATATTTATTAATTCAAAGTAGCTACAGATAAAGACAGATTTAGAATTTACTTTGTTGCCTTAACATTAATGGGAAGACTGAGTTTGCATGTCTCTAACCAAGGAATCATAATTAGGTGTATATCCTGACAAAGATAATAATAGTGAGTCTTCAGTA